>VDFB02386901.1:0-144513 GCA_007258455.2 Sequoia sempervirens
ATTTACCTTGGCCCCTCACAATACAAAAGGACTATTATGATCACTATAATAGTGTTTAATATCATTCAAGCAACAACCAAGTTTTAATAAAGTTGAAATATGAGCCTTGAATCAATGTTTAAATAAGACTTACATTATTGAGCGAAATTTTATCACAAAAGTTTAAAATATATTGAAAATGTAATAAAATTTAAATAATAGTTTATTTATGCACTATTCCCAACATGACCCAGTTAGAAAATAGATAAATAATATTTTCAAAATTATTAAATAAGAAAATAAATTATAGATTATAGGATTGTTGCCCAAAATTTTTAATTCTAAATGATGATTAGCTAAATAAGTAAAAGAAATTGCATCCAATGGATACATTAGTATTCCTATCTTCTATCTTCAATAGAAACTAATAATGACACATAAATATATACTTTTATATAATTGTTAGAGAATAAATTTCTAATATTGATATTCACATCAATTTTATGCTATGAAGTGCATATTATTTTGGAATAATATCGAAGTCTTAAACTCTTTAAAGCAAAACTTCCTTATGCATTATGTTTGCTAGGATTGGTTTACTCGTTTAGTTTTTTTTGTCAATTTAGAATGGCTTTAGGTAAATTCACCATCAACAATTCACCACTAGAAAATTCATGTCATGACAAATTCATCTCATGGAAAATTCAGCACCAACAATTCACTCTCACGGATAATTGCATTAACATTTTTTATTATATATTTCCAATACCTTCAGAATTTTTTGCAAAAGAATAATTTCCACAACATCGATAATAGAGATGACTGATATTGTTGTATAATTGGTTTACTAGAATAAAATAAAATATATTAAAAAATATTTTCATTTTTATTATCATAAATCAAATTGTATATGCGAAGAATTATCTACAAATTTTTTTGCAAAAGAATAATTTCCACTGCATTAATAAGAGAGATGATTGATATCAAGTTGTATAATTGGTTTACTAGAATAAAATAAAATATTTTTAAAAATGTTTTCATTTTTATTATCATAAATAAAATTGTATATGTGAATAATTATCCATGGTGATGAATTGTTGGTGGTGAATTTTCCACGAGATGAATTTGTCAATGATGATGAATTGTTGGCAACAAATTTTCCAGCGATGAATTAATGAAGGTGAATTTTCCTAGATCCATTTAGAATATACTAAATAGCTTGACTAACCTAATTCAAAGAGTTTATTCATGTGGACCTGCTCACATTATAGACTTTAATGTTATGAGGGGGGGGAAATTTAATAACTTGACTACCCTTTTATGTCCACCTTGGGCCACATCTACCACTTCCTCGGCATGTGTTACCAAGAAGTTTTTAGCCCTGAAATAACTTATTCTCACTTTTTTTGGGTACTATTTTCCCTATGAAATTCTTCTCGCCTACCTCTTCAGCCTACGATGCTCTGTGAAGGCTCCAAATTTAGCACAAGCTCTCCTCTGCTCATAGGTAACACACCCAAATCCTTCCTCATATTTTGCAGGTACAATAATTTGTTTTTGCTACTTCTTATGTGTAGTTTGCTATGTTTTTTATCATTTATCTCTATTGCGTTGAAGGTTTCATTGAACTAATTTATTTCACTTTATACTATGAAATCAATACATAGAATGTGAAATAAATAGAACATTTTCTAGTTTTATTCTGAATCCCTAGTTTATAATCATGAAATTTAATGGGTATAGGGTTATTGTCCTAATTTTTTGACCAATTTCAGGATTACACATCATGTATGTTGTCTACGTGACATATATCATCGACCCATAATTGAACTCCTTACATTTTTGTAGACAATGATATGATTTAATCTATTTTCCTCCACTTATTTTATCAATTTTACATCACTGTATGGATGTCATGTAGGGTTTTATTATACTATGAAATAATTACAGTGAATGTGAAGTAACTCTAATTCTATTTTGGTTTAGGGTTATTGTCACATTTTTTTGACTAGCTTCAACATTAGACATCATGCATTCTCTCCAACTTTTGGGAAACCTCTACCCATCATTTTTCCTTACATTTTATAGAAAATTGTTTGGTTTTATTTTGAATCCCTTGTTCAAATATATATAGTCATTATAGTTCTATATATATAATTTTGATATATATATATAATTTGATATATATATATATATGCCTTGAAGTAACATGTGTTGAGGAAGAGGTATACATTGTCGAGGGTGGACATAAAATAGTGGTCAAATTTTTAAATTGTAATGAAATAACTTGCACATTAGAAGAATATGATATGTGATATGTTGAAAATACTTGATAATAACTGAGAATAACAAGCCACTTCAAGGTAATTAGAGATGGTTGTGACGACGAGAGCTGGGAAGACTGCTCGGGTGGGAAGTTGCAGTTCAAACTCTGCAAATGCGGATGGTTGCGACAACATTGATGAGTCGGATGGTGTGGGAGGCTATGCTCCTTACCTTTGTTTGTGTGGTGGGAGCGACGTTTCCTGCGTTGAGGAGGATGGTGCAAGTGGGGAGGTCGGCGCTGTTGAGGGGGTTTTGTGGAAGTGCCCTCAGTTTCAGATTTTTCTCTTCTTTGTGGGCCTTTGCAAATGCAGAGGTGCCCTTTTCTTTCTGGCGGATGTTTCTTTGGGAAAATGGTGTTCTTCAGTTTGGAGGATGGTTGTTCTTCCTACTTTGGAAGTGGTCTGTGATGTGGACTTTGGTCTAGACGGGGTATGGCTTCAGTTCTCTTCTCTATTTTAGTTGATTTCTTGGCTTTGGTTGGGCCTTGTTTTGTTCTTATTGCAGTTGGGTGTTGTGGCTCTTGGAGAGGGTGGAGGCTCTTCTCCCCTCTTCTTGTTTTGGCTACGTTTATCCCTTCTGCATGATGTTTTATTTGGGTTGCTCTCCTTGCAACTGGTGGGTGTGTGCTTAGGGTTCTTTGGGGTGGATTGGTGGAAGGATGTGCCTCTTCTTCTTCCTATTCAGCGTAATAGGAAGGCTTGGGTGTTTTTCATGCTAGTATGTTCTCCCACTTGGTTCCTCTTGGTGTCTCTCAACCCCTTTTGGTTGTTTGTTGGGTGGTGCCCTTTTGGGGATTCTTGCTCTTGTTTGGCTTCTGGTGTCCTTGTTGAGGAGTAGGGTGTTTGCTTCAGGATGATTCTAGGGTGTTGTTTCCTATTTTTGGATCTAACCGGTGTGTTAGGGTATCTGGATGGTTTTATTGTTTTTCCTTCTCGTTGATTCATTCATGTATGGGCTCCTCTTTCTCTTTCGAGGATGGCTTGCTAATGCTCTCTTTGGGTTTGGGTCTCTGGTGGTCTTTTGGCCTGTGCTCCTTTTGGATGTTTTTTGTTGCTTCCTCTTGGTCTGTGGAGGAGTTGTTGTCTAGGTTTCTCTTCAAGCTGGTTTTGTTCACCCAACTGAGCTTCCTAATGTTGGGTGTTTTGGTGGCTTTTTGGCAACTATTTTTGTTCCCTCTTTGTCTGGGGTTGTAGATATTTATGTTTCACCTTTTGGAAATGAAGCCCCTAGAGATGGTGAAGTTTATGTTTATGTTGGGAGGTTATTATTTGATGATGGTTGTTATGGGATTCTGGTGGAAGATGTCAGGGGTTTTTTTGTTGGTTGGTGTTGGGTTGCTAGTGACTGGGTTTTCTATGTTGGCCCAACTTTATTTGCTCTTTGCTTTAAGTCTTGCTCCTTCTTGTCAATCCTTGAGGCTTGTGATACTTAAGGAGGATGTGGTTTCCCTTCCTACTGTTGTTGGTTTCCACCGGGTTTTTCAACTTAAGTCTCCTATAGAGGGGGAGATTGTTCCTCTTGAGGTGGAACCCTATTCTATTGAGGTGAAGGTGGTAGCTGTCTTGTTGAGCTTTGGTGGGCAGGTGTGTAGTGGTTCTAGTGGGAAGGTGCCCCATTTCTTTTTCTCTATCAAACGAGAGCCCTATCCTTTAGAGGTGGATGTTGGGATGGTTGAATGTGTGGGATGGTGCTGCAAGAAGGAAAACAAGTTCTCTATTTTTTTGGACTCTGTTCTAGCTGATGAGCATATGGTTAGTTGCAAATTGGCTACTTGGATCCCTGATTGTTTCACATGGTTTCTATTTTTTGTTATAAGGTTTTGATGGTGTTTTACACCATCATGCATATTATCTTTCTTGGCTCAGGGGAGTCCTCCACATGAGTAACTGGTTTGTTGATGCTTGGAAGATGCAGGCAGGTTCTATGAGTATCTATAAGGGTTTCTGGTCCCGGTGAAAACCAGGTTGTTTTTAGGTCTCTAGCCTGTGCTTGTTTGTTAGATGTAGCGTGTGTAGTCTTGATTTATCTTTAGTGGAGCTGTTGTGGGGTTGTTGATGGTTTATGTTATATTGTAATTGTAGCTTTCCTTTCTTTGTTTTGGGTTTCGGGCCCCATCAAAACCCATATATTACCCTTAATCAAAAGAAGCCACTTCAATGTAAGAAGGCGAAGCAGCTAGCTGGGAAGGGTTTGTTTGGGGACCAGGTGAATTTGGCTTGTGGGAAGGTTGTTATGGATGTGCATTCTATGGACTTGGTTGTTGGCCCAAGTGTTCACACTAGAAGCAAAACTAAGAAAGGTAAGAAGTTTGAGGCCTGTGATGTGGAAGACATCATGGAAATGCATGAAAAGTTGGTGGCCAAGGATTTGGGGGCTATTAAAATGCTTAAAGCATTACTTTGATGGCCATATGGTATGTCTCTCTTTATTTTGTTTTTTGGCTTTTGCACGATACTAATGGTGGGTTGATGATTTCGTAATCAGCTAGTTTTTTGTTGTTTCTGGGTGGGCAATTTGTTGGTCTTATCTCACTGCCACTTCTCTTTTTGTTCAGGGTTTCTAGTCCCTTCAAAACTTGTTTTGTGTTAATAAAAAATAAGCCACTTCGAGGGGGCAACCTCCAAATATCTCCAATGAGAACACAATTCACAATATGATGATGGAATAAGACTCACTACCTCCTATATATACCTATTTATTCCTAAGATAACACCTAGGTCAACTAAGATAGCACTATATAAGCCTTAGGCTGACCTAAATAACTAAACATCAATATAATAATGATATTATGACTTAATTAAGAGTTAAGATAGCCACAAGCCGATTATTCATAACTTGATGTACACCAATATTAAGGGCGTAGCATAAATTCCCCCCCTCATAACATTAAATTTGATAATATGAGTGGGCCCACATGAACATAAACTTAGAATTAGGTGCTTTTTAAATTTTGTAATTGGATATTTTTAAATTTTTTATTGATTGTCTCCCAAATGGGTATCGCCGCAATAGGGGTCATCTATTGGGTGACACTTTGATATATACATATATATACATCTATGTATGTTACATTGTAGTCCTAAGCCTTTCAAACCATACATGTTGATGTTTCTGTTATTGAAAAACATGTTTATTCTTCAATAACATGTAATGCTAGTTATACCATGTTTATGCACTAACTCCATCTACTATTGTGATTTTTATAATTTGTAGTATATTGTGTTCATATATTTATTGTTCTTATGAATGCATATTTGTTTGGATGATTAGATGTATGTATGTTGGACTCTCAATTGCATCAAACTATTTTGGCCAACATGTGAGGAATTCTTTCTATTGAATAGAAGACATCAAGCATTAACCATAGGTAAAGTCTTGATGACTTTACTTTGGAAATGACCTAGTAGACAAAATGTGTTATATATATGACTAAAACGTAAAGGAATCAAGTAATGCTACAAAAATCAGGACTATGATCTTGAAACATAGTGGAATTAGGTGATACCACAAAAAATACATGATTGAAACATACTATAAACATATCAACATATTACTAAAACCTTATATTCACTTTCATGCCACCTATTACAAATGTGAGGTTCTAAATATTACAATAAAATTATGACATTTTATAATCATATCAATGTTATATCTTACTCAAAGTGCAACCATAGATTGCACAAAATCGACATGTATGAACCAGAAATATCTAATCTACTCTACAAAGAAGATCCCCAAAATATGCTACTACATCAATCAAAAAACCAAATTCATTGCAAAATTAATTAATTCTCCATATGGCTAGGAAAAGGAGGTGGTGTCACATATCTAGAGACAACACACTCTGGTCCACTTGTAGGTGATGTTAGTTGGTTAGGAGAGGTTTGTAGGAAACTTACTATACAAGAAAGGAATGTATGGTTTGCATCTAAATTAATTGGTCTGAGTAGCTAGAGGCAATACTATGTTGCATATTACTAATAGCTATAAAGGCTGAGGAAAAAATATTCATCATATCAAGAAGAATTGGATGTTGAGGGGGTAGAGGATTCTCCATTACAATATTATTATTTTTCATCTTATTTTGTTTTCTTTTGAGCTTCCTTATGTTCTTGATCGGCCTTACCCTGCTCTTGTCTAATCACCTCTCCCATTTTCTAATCAACTTCTCCTCATCTTCTTACAATTTTCTTCCTTGTTTCTCCAACTCGATTAATTCCTTTTCTATCTAGTTTTCTTCAAGTTATGCCTTCCTCTCCCTCATGTGATCATTTTATGCTATTGTAACTCCTCATTTCTCTTCCTTCCTACCTCTTGTTCATAGAGTATTTCAATTTAAGTATTAGATGATATTTGTGATTTCCTACTAAGACAAAGCAATCTCGAATGACCTCCTCATGATGTTTTATGCACCCTCTGCACTAGAAGTCTCAAGAATTTGTTGGTTGAGCTTATCATTTTTTGCACATCCTCTTGGGTGCATGACACGAAGTGAACATATTAGTCACTTATGTCATTTTCATCTTCACAATCAACACCACTCTATTGGTCCCAATTGGCTACATTAGTTATGTAATGGATTACCTCTACTGAATCAGCTTATGGTAGGGATAGAATGGAAAGGGTGACTTCATCCTAGTTGAATGTTTTTTGCACTCCAATATTTGCAGTTGCTTCCTTCAACCATTCTAGTTGGCTAGATTATGTTGGAAAACTAAGACCTATTGTAGTCTTTGTACCCTCATTACAAGGTGCTCAAACATTAGGGATTTTTGGTTGGCTAGCTTGTGGTGGAAAACTAAGACCTTCTTCTATAGTCTATGTACCCTTATTGTAGGCTTCTTAAACATCAATTGGCACATTATATGCATTTTAATATTAAAAAAACTCATCAATCCAATCCTCATTATAACCAAACAATCTTTAGCAGGTCTCTATTGCAATGTACTATGCACCATCTCCCATTGTAACTACATAACTCTCTATTCCAATAGTTTGTACACCCTCTTGAATAGTGAAGGCCTCACTTGGCCTCATATCCCTATCAAGAGCAGACCAATTTAATGGCTAAATTCCAACTCTATGGAAGCACTTATAATGTTGCATGGTGTCAATGCTTGGCTTAGTGCTTTGCTTGCAAGAGTTTCCAACTCTTCACATTCAATTTCAATTTGGGGTTGTTTTCCATCCATATGGTTCTTTGTTATTTGAAATAATTCTTGAAAGGAGAGAAAATGATAACATCCAATGGTTGTAGCTTTTGGTTGGTATGCGTAGGCAACATTATTAAATCTATTGCTAATCACCTTGCTTCTTCTATTGTATTGAAGGCCACATGGCTAAATGACCATTGAAGATAAGAAGGGCCTTGTTCATGGGTGAAACCCCACTAGGGATCGAAGATGCAAAAAGTTCTAACCAATTAAGAAATAGTTTATTTATCATCCATGTGTGTTCCTAGGCTTCCATGGATGACCCTACCTCGTAATTTGAAATGTAGTTTTTCATGTGCCTCTTGGATTTATACTAAAGATTTCTGCTATTGAAGAATTTCAAACTTCAAATAGATATTCTAAATATCAAGTGCTTGGTACTTTGACTGAACTTTTGAATTATGAGAATTCGGTCCAAGTGATTCAAAGAAAGAGACTACTTTTAAAGTTGGAAAAGTAGAAAAGAAAGAGGAATATGATCTGGATGAACTCGATGAGCTAGAAGTGGACTTTGTGAGAAAGTTGAAAAAGGGCACTATAAAATACAAAGGTAATTTACCTTTCAAATGCTTTAACTGTGGAAAGATTGATCATTATGATACAAGATGTCCTATTAGAGCTTCAAAAGAAAAGTTTAGAGAATAAAGGTAAATCATTTAAGAACAGCTATTATGTTAGGGAAGATAACAATATATTTGATGATGAATTTAATTATCCTAATGATGAAGATGATGAATTCTTGTTCATGCTTTTAAATGTTGGAATTAACTCTGTAAATTTGAGAGATGTATGAATGTACTCTAGAGACTAGAGCAATGGTGACTCCTCTTCATGCTAGGGAACAAAATAACAATTGGATTATTGATAGTGGATGCTCAAATCATATGACAGGTGACAAGAGTAAGTTTGTTAAGCTTGAAAATTTTGAAGGTGGTCTAGTCAAGTTTGGTGATGATACATCTACTAAGATTTGTGGAAAAGGTTCAATTAGTTTTGATGGCAAGCATAATACAAATGATGTTCTATATGTTAAAGGCTTGCGACATAATCTTTTGAGTGTAGGAAAAATGTGTACGAAAGCATATAATTTGTTTTTTTAAGATAATAGCTTTTAGATCAAGAAATGCTTTAAGAATATGGTTGTTGCTAGAAGAAGAATAGAAGGAAAAGTTTATTTCAAAGGTGTTAACAATATGTGTTTCATGACTCAAATTAATGAAAGTTGGATATGGAATAGAAGAATGTGTCATATCAATTTTGATATCCTGGTAAGAATAAGTTCAATTCAAGCTATGAGAGATCTACCAAAGATTACAAAGCCTATCAATGTTGTTTGTAAAGAATGTTAAATTGGAAAGCAAGCTAGAAATAGTTTCAAAATCAAAGAATAGTCTTCTACAAGTCCTTTGGAATTGGTGCATACAGATCTTTGTGAACCTACATGAACAAGAAGTTTTCAAGGTGATACATATTTCATGTTGTTGATTGATGATTATTCTAGAATGACTTGGGTGGTATGTGCAGGATCATGATGGGCCAAAAAGTGGCGATATGATGGGTATGTGTAGGGTATGTGGTTGACGAATTTTTTTTTTTAACCCAAAATTGATAAAACAAAAGGGTTTTTAAAGGAGATTCTCAACTTTCCACCAATATAAATTATGATTTACTTGGAATTTAATAAATTATTATTATTCATTTTCTATTTGAATTACGACTAAAGTCTGATTGATTGGTGATTGAAAACATTTATAGCTTTCAAATGGTATCACATTTTTTAATTGAAACATGTCACATTCTATGCTTTGCATACTATAGAATTAAAAAAAATTGAATTTCATGAAGCTTTGACCAAGTTAAGGTGGTTAGACATATGAATTTTTACATTTTTTAAAAGTTATTATAAAAAATTCATAGTTAATTATTTATATGGAAAAAAATTACAAAAAAATGTGCATCACATTGGGACATGAGTTCTTTACTTATATCTAAAATCTTATAAAAAAAATATTATCATTTATTGTGGTTAGGGTGGTCAGACAGACACCTACTTATATTTTCCCTAAAATTTAAGTACTAGTGCATTGAAATTTCAAATTTTCACCAAATAGATTTTTTTTTAAGTAAACCTAGTAGTTTAGAAACTACATTAGGTTGCCTCTGATTCTATTCTTACATATTTTTGAAATAATATAGATAACTTATTCAAATTTTTATGTCAAGTTGCCTAACTCTAATTTTTCTAAATTTTTCACCACTTAAGGGCCTATTTTTCCATGATGATCCTACACATATCCGAGTTACTTTTCTCAAAAAAAAATCAAAATTTTTAGACAAGTTTAAGTCATTTAAATTTATAGTTGAGAATTAAATAGATATGAAAATCAAATGTTTGAGGTCTGAAAGAGGTAGAGAATTCACCTCCAATGAGTTTAACATTTTTTGTGAAAATCAAGGAATAAAGAGGCATTTGTCAACTCCTAGGACTCCTTAGTAGAATGGAGTAGTTGAAAGAAAGAATAAAACTATTCAAGAAGTTGCAAGGACAATGATAAAAGAGGAAAAACTACCTGAAGTCTACATACTTAACAAAGTATAGTCAAGAGCAAATAATCAAAGACTCCCTATGAGCTATGGTATGGAAGGAATCAGGTACCATTAAATATTTCAGAGTGTTTGGAAGCAAATGTTATATCAACAAATATGAAGAAGGGTTAGGAAAGTTTGATGCAAGATCTGATGAAGGTATCTTCCTTGGATATTCGACAAGAAGCAAAGCCTACCGATGCTACAATAAGAGGCTGAGAAGGATTGTTGAAAGTGTAAGTGCTAAAGTAGATGAAGACTTACATAGAAATTTAGAAATGATAGATGGATATGAATCAAATAAGTCCTCTTGCAAAGAAGAAGAGGATAAGGTAAGGAAATTGAAATACAAGTTGAAAAAGAAGAAGCTCCATAAGAGATACCCAAAACCCCAAGTGTGTGCAAAAGAATCATTCTGAAGATCAGATCATTAGTGATAAAAGAATAGGTGAATTAATAGAACAAAAGTTGTTATGCTAGAAGAACAAGTAAAATTATGTTTACTATAAAAATTTGAACCTAGAATAGTGATTGAGGCATGTAAGGGTGTGTATTGGATCAAGGCTATGAAAGAAAAACTGATGCAAATTGAGAAGAATCAAATTTGGGAACTTGTCCCAAGACCAACAAACAAGAATGTGATTAGAACTAAGTGGTTTTTCCATAACAAACTAAATGAGAGTGGAGAAGTGGTAAGAAACAAGGCAAGGCTTGTGTGTAAAGGCTACTCACAAGTGAAAGGAATAGATTTTGAAGAAACTTTAACTTAGGTGGCAAGGATGGAAGCTATTAGGATATTTTTAGCTTTTGTAGCACACAAAGATTTCAAAGTGTATCAGATGGATGTGAAGTCTACATTCTTGAATGGTGAATTGGAAGAAGTTTACATTGAATAGTTGGAAGGATGTTAGTTATTAGACAAACTAAATATGGTTTGCAGATTGAAGAAGGCATTATATGGATTGCAACAAGTTCCTAGAGCTTGGTATGCAAGGTTGGATAGGTACTTAGTACAACAAGGATTCAATAAAGGTACCATAGACATTAATCTTTACTTCAAAGTTTAAAAAGATTAAATCTTTATTGTGGTTGTGTATGTTGATGACATAATCTTTGGAGGTATTGAAGATATGTGCAAGAAATTTGCAAAAGAGATGCAAAAAAAGTTTTAAATTTCAATGTTTGGGGAGATGAATTTCTTCCTTGGGCTGGAAATCAATCAAAAAGATAAAGGTATATTTATTTCACATTCAAAATATGTTTTAAGGAAATATTGAAAAAGTTTGGAATGAAAGATATTAAACTGGTATGTACTCCCATGGTCACTAGTTACAAAGTAAGCAAGAATGATGAATCCCCTGAGTCTGAATAGAGCAAGTATAGAACAATGATTAGAGGATTTCTATATCTAACTGCTATCAAACCAGATATCATGCATGCAATTTATATTGTGGCTAGATTTTAAGATCTTAGAGTCACATGTTGCAATAGTAAAGAGGATATAATTTAGATACTTAAAGGGCACTCCAGATCATGGCTTGTGGTATCCAAAAGATATTGAATTTACTCTGAGTTCTTACATAGATGTAGATTGGGGTTGGTTGTGTAGATGATAGAAAGAGTACAAATGGTGGTGCATTCTTTCTTAGAAACAGATTAGTGTCTTGGCTAAGCAAGAAGCATAATTCAGTGTCATTATCTATTGTAGAGGTAGAATACATTGTAGAAGCATCTTGCTACACACAAGTGTTGTGGATGAGGCAAACCTTGAAGGATATTAGAGTAGTATATGATGAGCCGATTTATATCTTCTATGATAATACAAGTGCTATTAATATTTCAAACAATCCAGTATTGCATTCAAGGACAAAGCATATCTCAATCCAGTGTCACTTTTTGTGAGAGAAGGTAGTAGAGAATGAAGTGAAGCTTGAATATGTGCCTAAAAAAGATCAAGTTGCTGACATATTCGCTAAGGTTTTTTCTAGGGATACTTTTGAGTATCTCCGAGAGAAGTTAGGGGTCATTTCCCCTCCTTTAAACTAGATACATAAAGATATGCATCTATCTAGTGGATCTCAAGATTTATTTTTTGGTCTAGACAGATGTTTGTGGCTACCTCTTAGGGGGGTAGGTAGTGATATTATTGGTTGTTGTAATTAGGGGGAGTGAGTGTTTTCATTATGCAGTGGTTGTTTATTTGTGCATAATGGGGTGTGCTCCTAAGGGCAAGCATACAAAGTAGTAAAGGAAAGGAAGTTCCAAAGCAGTACAAGGGTATGTGCTTGGGGATCATGATAGGCCAAAAAGTGTAATATTATGGGTATTTGTAGGGTATGTGGTGACGACTTTTTTTTAATCCAAAATTGATGAAGCGAAAAGGGTTTTAAGGAGATTCTCAACTTTCCACCAATATAAAATTATGCTTTAATTTAAATTTAATAAATAATTATTATTTATTTTCTATTAGAATTACAACTAAATTCCTTATCGATAGGCTGATTGAAAAACATATATAACTTTCAAATAGTGTCATATTTTTGAATCAAACATGTGTCACATTCTATTCTTCACATACTATAGGATTAAAAAGAAAAATTAAATTTCATTGAAGTTTTGACCAGTTAAGATGGTTAGACATCACGAGTTTTTATATTTTTTAAAGTTATAATAAAAAATCATGATTAATTATTTACTTGGAAAAAAATGAAAAATATGCATCACATCAGGACATGAGTCCTCTACTTATATATAAAATATTATAAAAAATATTATCATTTTATTAGGGTTAGTGTGGTTAGAGAGACACCTAATTCTTTATTTTTCCACGAAATTCAAGTACTCTTGCATTGAAATTTCAAATTTTCATAAATGGATTTTATTTATTTTTTAAATAAACCTAGTAGTTTAGAAACTACATTCAATTTTTCTGATTCTATTCTTACATATTTTCTAAATAATATAGATAACTTATTCAAATTTTACGTCATTTTTTCCTAACATTGATTTTTTCGTTTTTGCCACTTAAGGGCATGTTTTTCCATGATGATCATGCACATACCCACAAGGTTGTTTGATATCAATGGGGGAGAGATGCAATTTTTTTTCCCTTTTCCATTGATGTCAAAGGGGGAGAGAGTAATAACAAAAATAAAAGTATCAAAATGGGGATAATGAGTCATGTGAAAAGTGAGGTAAGCTAGCTAACAAAGGGGGAGACAGTAAATGAGTTGGTATGAAGTAAAGTATTGCAGAGTATTGATGATCATAGTTATTGTGTTGTTGCATTGTTGATGGTTTTTCACATCATGTGTTGCCCTTAATGACAAAGGGGGAGATTGTTGCAAGTATGAGTAATTTATGTTTTTATTGATGTCAACAAGTTTAGGTGTTGTCATTATAAGAGCTAAAGATTGGCTCAACACCCAAGACCACCTGCAAAAGTAATGAAAACCTTCTACAAGAGAGTATGTAAGAATATGAGCTTTCTTGATATTAAGACCTATCAAAATGATGGTGAAGTATATGAGATATGTTACAAAGTTTAAAATGACCTTCCTTATATAGGAAAGGTTGAAGAATTGGAATGGGCATGATTGTGACATGTGTCTTAATCCTATATCATGAGATGACTAACTAACTAATTACATAGGAAATGATGCATTAAAGCTAGATTAGATAAGTTTTTGAAAATACAACTAAGACTTCTAGAAATAATCTTGTCTCCTAAGTAAACTTAACATGTGAATAAGACCCCTAATTACCTAGTGAGATAAATTACTAGGTACAAGACTTTAATTCACATCTACAGTCATTTGAGTCAATAGTATGAGAAGAAGATTGTTGCAAGGATGTGTAGTTGGTATTGAGTGGAGGTTTTCATTGATAAGGTTTTTGGCGATGATTTGATTAGTTGCATTATGTTGTCATTAGTAAGCTACTAGTGTCAACCTCTTTTGTTTCTTTGATAAGCTCCTTCCTATGGATATATGATTGAGTTGCTATGTTGTAGTTGGTTTAGTGGTGAAGAGGAAGTGTTGAAGATGATGAGGATGTGGCTCTGGTGTGCGGTTTCTAAGTGATTTTGGTCAATTGTGTATATGTGTAAACTGAGGATGATAGGTGGAATGATACGTTTGTATGCAATTGTTTTGAAAAAAATCATGATACTTATGAACAATAAACTTATGATAAATAAATAATACATCTATTTCCTTTAGATGTATGAACAAGGCTATATGAAACATCAATTTACTTATCTCTGCAATATATATAAGTTTTAACATTTGAGGGTATCATATACTTGGCTATTAATGGTTTCATACACCTATCTTTTTGTCGACAATGTGTATGTGTAAATGTACGTGGAATGATATGTAGAAATAATAAATAAACAGTGAACAGTTTATATAATTGTAAGCTTAAAAGAACTTTGAAATATACATACCTTGGAAGCGACTATAGGTGTGTTAAATTAGTTTGCAAGAGCCGTCTAAAATTAATCTTGAATAAGTGTCTAAAAAAGAAACTCTAAAATTTAAATTCTGAATGAGGCTAATATGCACCACACATTTTTGGTAACTTGAATAAATAGGCATTTGTGAGTAAGCGGAGAAATTTGAATTATTGGAGGGAATTTGAGGAATTGCATAGATGGAATTAATGGTAGAAATGATATGAATTGGGTTATGAATGGTATGTATAAATGCGATATGAGAGGTTAGAAAATTGTGTTGGCTATATTAATTATAGTGTGATTTGAAAGTTGATTTGAAAAATTCAAAATTGTTTTGTGTTTTAAAATTTGGTCTAGATTAATTAAATATCATGTATGATTGTGAAATATGGTTGAAATAATAAGTCTTTATTTTGTAAAATTTTATTTAATGGTGAGCTTGAGAGTTGGTTTTCAATTTTTGTAGGGTAAATTTACAAAAAGTGGGGTATAATTGGACATGGCGGAACAATAAATTTTTCAACCAGGGGTTAATAGTAGAACAATTTTATTTGTAATGTGTTCAAATGTATCTCCAAGTTGATTAGTTGTCAAATCTATGGTAGTTGAAATGTAAATGAATTTGATGCATGCCATATTAGTTGTAGTGTATTAGTGCATATATTATGCAAATAAAAAGATCTATTTACATTCACCTAAATTTGAGAAGGTGGTTAGTATTTAGTATATCATTGTTTGAACACTTCTTTTATTTAATCAATAAGAGTCTGCTCCACCAACGAACCGGCTCCCTTATACACTCCTGATAAAATGAAAAAATATAAAAGATAACTTGTTTACAGACTTCTAAAAAAAACTCACAATCTGAATGGAAGAAATCAAAATAGACTTATTGACTTGTGAAAATCAAAGCACATCCTTGACACAACCATAATATAATTTCAAACCATGATGTATAAACTATGACTTGAGCTCTCCATAACTCATAAATGGAAGAAAATGAGGTAGTTTCCCGTTTAAACACGGTATATGAATTCAAAGTTTGAAATCTTCGAACTAGTGGATCATGAATTTTATGTCTTCAATCTGTGACCATGACCACATGCTGGCGGATGATCTCTAACATATTTTCTTTCCCAATATTCTTGTCTTACGAGATCTGTGTGAAGCTGCCTATAGATTAATAGCATTCCATAACAAATGCTAAGATAGCAGTTTGCTTTTCATAAAAGCGAGCAGATTAGTCTGCATCTTTTGGCAGAGATTTAGCTGCTTTTTGCTTAAATTTCCTTTGATTTCTGTGAGGAAAAGACTTCATTGCAATTTCAATTTTCTTTCTAAGTTACCCTGAAAATGGGTGATCCTGGCTTCATCTCTGGAATGATTGGTTGTGCCATTCAGTTGGCTGCAAATCAGATCATTCAATGCATTAATGTTGCCATCAGATGCAGGAAAGAGTTGGATGCCCTCAAAGTTCTGCTTCTCAAAGTTCAATCGCTGAACATGGAAATGCAGGAATATCGAAAAGCTTTGAACTCTGGCAGAATGGGTACATCACCTCATCGCCCTTTACCCTCTACGGTCAGCAGCTGGTTGAACGAATTGAATGCTCTTATGGAAGAAGCATCTGATTTGGCCTGGCACTGCACTATACGCTCATACTGTCATCTTTTTTCTCGTTACAGAACGAGTAGAAAGATCAGAGAACTCATTGCAAATGTGGAGAAACATGTAGCCTCCACGCCTTCAGTTGCTTTTCTGCACCAACTGCAACAACATGTGGCCAATCGACAATTACTTGAACATATTAAAGAGATGAAGGATTCTCTTAATCTGCATACTTCAACACTACCCGACCCATCTGGAAATTTTCCATCCACTTCTTCAACCGCTGCCAACATGAAGTATATTGAAGAGGCACTCATTGTCGGACAAGATTCTGTATCTATCAGACTCGAGGAGCTAATTGATTCAGAGCAGCACAAAAATGTTTCTCATTTTGGCATAGTTGGGAAGGGCGGAGCCGGTAAGACACTGCTACTCAAACAGGTCTTCAACAGTAACCAGGTACAGAATATATTTCGCAATGACTTGATGCTTTGGCTTACTGTTTCACACAGTCCATGTTTTGATGCTCTTAGAAATGAGCTTGTCAAACAAATATCTCTTAAAAGTAAATGAAAGATTGAGCAGTACAGAAGAAGACTGTGTGAAAACATGTTTGAGCCAAAGCATGAGAAAACGCAAGTTTGCCCTGTTTTTAGATGATGTTTGGGAAACAAGTGCAACCTCCTTATTAGAGGAGCTATGTGTGCCTCGCTTTGCACACCTCAACAAGAACATCATCATTGCCACTTCCAGAAGTAAGAGTGTTCTCTCACAGATGGGTGTTCCGCCTCAATCAATCATTCAAATGCAAGACTTGAACAAGAATGATAGCTGGAGATTGTTTTCATTCCATGCTTTTCCACACAGCGACGGAATTTTGCCCATGGGCATTGACCAGGAAATAGAGAGGCGTGTCTGCAAGGAGTGTGGAGGGCTTCCATTAGCCCTCAAAGTAATCGGGCAGCCAATGGCAGGCATCACTCAGTCAAATGAATGGGAATTCGTACTCCAGAGGTTGCGGAATGATTTTACATGCTCGTGTTTAGGCAGGTTGAGATTAAGCTACGATGCTTTGGCCGACGTCCCAGGCCATGGCACTTCCTTGCAGCTGTGCTTCCTCTTCCTCGCTGCTTTCTCAGAAGGCAAAATAATATGTTCTGCAATTGCTAGTCAATACTGGATTGGAGAAGGATTGGTGACCGGACCGAATCCTATCCAAACTGGAAGGATATACATCAATTGGTTAGCGGATCGATGCCTTATTGAACCACTCCAGAAGGATCACAACGGACAGGTGACCCATTTCAGGGTGCATGATTTATTGCACAATTTAGCACACCAAATTGCTGAGAAGGAAGAAAAATGTTTCTTTCAGGCACGCAGAGGTTTAGGAGAGTTTCCAGCTGATGACTGTCGGGGACACGTCAGAATTTCATTGATAGATAATGGTTTGACGAGGGTTCCAAAGGCATTCGGAGCTCCCTATATCCGCTCCTTGCTACTCTCTTCTAATCCTTCTTTGACAACAATTCCAAAAGAAGTGATTGAGAGTATGACCGCTCTCAGGGTCCTGGATTTGTCACGGACAGCCCTCCAGTCGTTGCCAAAAAACATGGGATGTTTGAAGCATTTAGTTTGTCTCAGGTTACGCTCTGTTCCAATCAAGAGACTCCCCAACTCTGTCGCTGCTCTCAGAAATCTTCAAATATTAGATCTTCATGGATTTGATGTTACACAACTCCCATCCAGCATTTCTAGGCTGACTTCCCTAATACTTTTAGATGTTAGTTCCTGTGAACATCTGCAGTGTATGTCTTATGGGATCTCAAACCTTACGTCTCTGGAGTACCTGAATGCAAACAATTCTCCCAATATAAGGTGGAATAAGTGCAGAAGAGACCGGCTTTCAATTAATGATTTGGGCAATCTAAACCAACTCCAAAGGTTGGGGCTTAACAACAATGGTGAAATAATTCGAGAAGGAATATTGGGAACTACGAAACAGATGGAGTCTCTACATTTGTCTCTAGCAGATATGGAAAGCCTACCCCAAGACATGGTTGCCATGTGAAAATTGAGGAAACTCTGGCTTTCATGTCCTCAATTACTCCAAATAGAAAATTCAGTTTGTGAATTTCAACATCTGAGTTGCATTAGATTGTTCAACTGTAGCATGTTGAAACAACTACCTGCATTGCACATACTTCCCAGTCTAAAGAACCTGATTATTGTTGCTTGCCCCAACATAGAGAAGTTCCCAGAGGAATTTGGCAAGGAAGGAACATTTCCTAATCTGGAGGTATTTTCAATGGTGGAGATGAACAAGATAGAGTAACTGCCAATAGTGAAAGAAGGAGCATTTCCTTCACTTAAAACATTAACAATAATGAAGTGTGAAGCATTGCAGATGTTGCCAGAGTGTTATTGGAATTTGAAGAGCGTAGAAAAGATAAGAGTGTATGGATGCTCAAAGGTTCAACTTGTGATGGAAGAGGAAGAAAACTTTATCAAGACAAAGACCAAGGTGCAAACACTAAGATTATCTACCACAGAAACTGAAGCAATGGAAGAGCGCTTCTCTGACATCCTTCGCGGGTGTGAACATTTTTATTACGTTGAATTTTGGTGTAGTGAGATGTTTCAGTTTTTGGATGATATTAAGCAGGTAAATTTATTTTGAGTTTTATCATTCAAAATCATGTATTTATTGTTTGTTGTTGATTGTTGTTGATTAGTCTGTCTATTTAGTGGAGATGAAGATTGTAAAATAGTGATTGTTTTTATTGAGTTAGAAGAAGTCAAGATAGAATTTAAATAGTCCCATGATGCATGATTTTTAGATCAACAACTTTGACCACATTGTATTTCGGTAGTTGGAGTGAAGATGAGTGGCCATTAGATTGCATAAATAGTGCACTATTGTAATAGTTGTAAGTCATTAATCTTATAACATTTAAGTTCTTCTTAGTCATCCTTTGCATCAAAGCATGAAAATGATACTAAATAATATGACACTATTTTCATAAGTAAAAATCATTTTTTAAAAATATATAATTAAGTATATTTAGTACATAATTATATTTAAGGTAGCCTTTTTTCCTTGAATGGATAATTTAGAAGTCAACAATGCAATTTTCAAGAAAATGATTTCATTGAAGCCATAATCAAATTTCATATTAATTTACCTTGGCACCTCACAATACAAAAGGATTATATGATCGCTATAATAGTGTTCAATGTCATTCAAGCAACAACCAAGTATTAATAAAGTTGAAATTTGAGTCTTGAATTAATGTTTGAATAAGATTTACATTATTGACTGAAATTTTATCACAAAAATTTAATATAATGAAAATGTAATAAAATTTAAATAATAGTTTATTTATGCGCTATTCCCAACATGAATCAATTGGAAAATAGATAAATAAGTAAAAGAAATTGCATCCAATGGATGCATTAGTATTCCTATCTTCGATAGAAACTAATAATGACACATAAATATATACTTTTATATAACCATTGGAGAATATTTTTTTAATATGATATTCACATGAATTTTATAATATGAAGTGTGTATTATTTCGGAATAATTTATATCAATGAAAAAAATAAAAAAATAGATTATTTTTAATTTATGTTGTAAACTTTATGGAATTTACTTGATTTATTTGGAACACAAAGTAATCTCAAGTCTTAAACTCTCTAGCAAAACTTCCTTATGCATTATGTTTGCTAGGATTCATTTACTCCTTTAGTTTTTTGTTAAATTTGAATATATTAAATAGCTTGACTAAATCCTTATATTGGGTTAAATGGTGCAGCCTAGTTTACATCATAAGAACAATATTTTTTTACTATAATAACAATATTTGTTTAAATGACCATCTTATTTTATAAATGACATACTTATAGTAGATAGTTATGATATTTTATTTGAGACAAAGAAATTATTTATTTCACTTGTTAATGGATGTATTTATACTTTTTTAATATAACATTCATAGGTTCTCATGTGTTCAAGTATGGGTAAATCTTGACCAACATTTGGTTATTTTTTATTTACAAGTAGACTATTTATTTACAATATATATTATAAATATGTGATAAGATTGAATATTATAAGCACAAATGCTATAACAACAATTGGATCTAGTAACACTAATGGCCCCTCCCCTATGTCATCACCTTTATTGATGACTTTCTCAAGTACAAGAGAGACATTTTCGCCACTTTCAAGATTTCTGAAACATTTGTCCAGAAGTAACCAAATCTTTCTTTTTACAAATATATATAGATAATGAGGGAGTATGTGAACCAAATATTTTAAGATTCTTAGTAAACATGGACATACAATTCTACTTCAACCAGAAAAAAAATTAAGCACTAAAATTATCCAACAAATATTTTGTCAATGAACAAAGAAATACAAAATATCAACAAATTTAACTCCCACTTGTTACCTGGAACTTCCACCATCAAAAAGAAAGAATACATATATAGACAATTAGCCATAGATCTAATAAACTTGAGAGTCTTTTCTCATATAAAGAAATGAGAAAACTAAAAAAAATGACACTAGAAACAAAAAATTGATTAAATTACTTTTAAATATTTCTTAAATCTTTTTCGTGTAAATATTGCATGTACATATTTCTTCTTAAAATAAGAATTGTGAAAGCACCAACTATACATGCCAGATAAAATGGAAAAATATAAAGATACTTGTTTACAAACTTTATTAAGATGACCATTGAAAAGAGATTCATTGTTTTCTAGGCAAGACTTATTGATTTGTGAATCAAAGCATGTGCTTGACATATGATGTACAAACTCTGACTTAGAGCTCTCGATAACTCATAAATGAAAGAAAATAATGTAGTTTTAACGTTTAAAAATGGTACGTGAATTCAAGTTTGAAATCTTCCAAGTAGGTGAGAGGACCCAATAGTTGAGAACCCTAACTTTGTTCTTCTCAAAATCCAACATGGAAATTTCAAAACATTCTCATTTTTTTACAACTGCTTGCTTGTCCATGCCCCTACTTATAACTAAGGGTTTAGGGCCACATCATCAAATATGATGGACCAGCATGCTTTTATTGAGGTGTCTAAAAAGGTCCCCAAAAAAAAGTGAGATTGATACTTGTGCACTAAATCATGTTTTATTGGTGCACTGATGTGGCATCACATGATTTGTTGCTTTTTAGATCTAAGGAATACACTTTATTCAATTATTGGTAGCTATCATCAATACTAACAACTTTAAAGTCGCAACTGTTGGTTCAATATTGTTAAAAATATTGGGCATTAAATCAAAAATACTATAACAACTATTGAAACAAGCTCAACTACTAGGTCCTTTCCCCTAGTTACTCATGAATTTGATGTCTCTAATTTGTGACCATGACCACATGTTAATAGATAATGTGTAACACATTTTCTTTCCTAATATTCTTGTCTAGAGAGATCTCTATGAAGCTATAAATTAACAGTGTTTAATAACAAATGGTAAAATAGTATTTTCTTCTCATAAAAGTGAGATGATTAGTCTGCCTATTTTGGCAGAGCTTTAGTTGCTTTTTATTTAAATTTCCCTCGCTTTCTATGAGGAAAAGACTTCATTGCAATTTTCAATTTTCTAAGGTACCCCAAAAATTTGTGATCCTATCTTCATCTTTGGAATGATTAGTTGCACCATTCAATTGGTTGCAAATCAAATAATTCAAAGCATCAATATTGCCATCAAATGTAGGAAAGAGTCCATGATCAACAATTGGTTGAAAAAATTGAATGCTCTTCTAGAGGAAATGCAATTGGTTGCACCATTCAATTGGTTGCAAATCAAATAATTCAAAGCATCAATATTGCCATCAAATGTAGGAAAGAGTTCATGATCAACAATTGGTTGAAAAAATTGAATGCTTTTCAAAATTCAATCGCTAAAACTGGAAATGCAAGAATATCAAGAAGCTTTGAACTTTGGTAGAACAGGTAAATCCCCTCATCATCATTTACCCGAGTGCATGATCAACAATTGGTTGAAAAAATTGAATGCTCTTCTAGAGGAAGCATATGATTTGGTCTAGCATTGCACTATACGATCATATTGCCATCTTTTTTCTTGTTACAAAATGAGTATAGAGATCAAGAATATTATTGCAAATGTGGAGAAACATGTAGGCTCCACACCTTTAGTGGCTTTTTTGCACCAACTGCAATAGCATGTGGCCAATTGAAAAGTACTTGAGCATATTAAAGAGATGAAGGAATCCCTTAATCTATGTACTTTAGCACTTTCTAAAACATCTAGAACTTTTTCATTCACTTCTTCAGCTGCTCCTGTGAGATAAGAGGGATTTTCTACACATGGGTCTCTTCATTCTCAAGAGATCACCAGGGAACGAACTGCCCTTATCCACATCAACTTATATGGAATTAAGAAAATTGCAAAGAAAGTGTACACAAGCTATATTTTGGAGAAGACTGCTTCAGATCCCAAGAAAGTGGGACTTCTAGACTCCCACCTCTGATAGAGGAGCCCTCGGCCAAAAGATGATAGTGCAGATTCAGGATGCTAGTGCGACACGTTGTCATCTAAGTGGCACACTCGCATCCTAAGTGATAAAAAGCTTAGGAGCTCAGGTGTGTAGAATAAAGTCTCACTTCCTAACTCAGATCTATAGTCTTTTGAACAAAGTGATTAAATAGAGAACAAAAACTTCAAGAAAAGCACAAGGAGAACTTGGAGAAAACTTACCCTCAATTGGATGTTTGAGTCTTCACTCCAAGCTCCGCTTTGCAACCTACACATAGAAGAACAAGGGGAAAAGGCTGGGGCTATATAGGGGTTTGCCTCAGTTAGACCCCCATTTTGGTGTTCCCACCTCCACAGACAGCCAGATAGGAAAGGAGAGTAATCGAAATGGAAAAAGTGTGTGGTGAAAGAAAAACCCGCTTCAGGAGTAGAACCCGCACCACTAAGTAGTAAATGAATAAGAAGATAGGAAAGAGTGAGAGACAGAGAGCTACCCATGAGCCTAGACCCTCTCTAGAGCACACAGACGCACTATTGAGTGCTTGCTTGAGAGGTGTAGCTATTGGAGGGACCTCAGTCCCGCATGGATTTACTTGTGAGAGTGTTGCTATCAAGAATGAAGAGAAAACAAGAGTGAAAATTGAAGAGAGAGCTTGATTGAATCTATTGAACCCAAAAAATGAGAGACAATGAGGGGTTTTGTTGCATGCAAGGGCAGAAAAGAGCCATTACACCTGAAATCATGACTACCAAGACATGTGTCAAGAGTCAAGATTTAAGATTTCGTGTTTCAGACTTAGAAAACTGATAGGATGCTAATGTGTTGTGTAGATGTCTGCACACTGCGCAAGTGTCCAAGGAATCAATTTTCAAGAAACGTGTCATCAGGCTTTTGTTGCTTTGCCACTGGTCCACATGGAGCTAGAATTGTGAAATTTTGACCATGCAATTTTTGTAATTAATGCTCTTAGGCATCATAAATGCTAGGAAAAGTGCTAAAATGCGGAATTGCCTCTAGGTACAATTTTGCGACATAACATTTTTCCCCCACTTTAGTGGACTCGATTTTGGAAAAAGGTAGCCACACTAAAGTAGAGAAGAAAGTTTTTACCCAAATGCAAATTTTTACGGATTTGCATGCCAATAAAAGAGGGGCCTCAAAGGCCACCGAGGTTGAGCTAGTCAGTATTGAAGGTGCCCCAAGCAACCAAGCTCAACAAGAATGCAAGATCGGTTGAAAAGATTGCATGAAATTATACCCTACAAATCTCAAATTTTAGGTTAGTTTCAAAAATAAGAAGAAGCTACAACAACAAGAACAGTCAAGAAAATTTTGATGATTCAGAAGAAAAATATGGTAAAGAGATGACTATATGTCCCCTCCTAAGTTTTCCCCTAGCTAGGTGGGGTAAATTTAGGAGAAATCGAGGAGCCACAAATGCTAGGAAAAATAGGCCTCAAGGGGTCTATATATACCTAGGTGGGCCCCTAGAAGGGTCATTTTCACTGTTCACTATGAGGAAATTGTTGACTTTGTCAGAGAAAAGACAGCAAAATGCCGAGCAAGAGAGAGTACAAGGCGCTGAGATTAGAGCGGCTGAGGAAGGACATCACCGAGGGGTATGAGGTTGATGCAGAGTAGGGAGGAGTTCATCTTATAATCATAATTCAAACTATTTCACACAATCTTTCAACCTTCAAAACTCTAACTTGGCCTTATTTCTCTATTCCTTCATATTCCTCTTATAGCATTCCAAATAGTGGAACTTAAGCATATCTTTCAAAATACTCCTCAAACCCACAAAAGGATAAGCATTCCATATACCCTTTTTGGCATACTTTAACATATCTCAAAAGTTCATAGGGTCACTTTGGAACTCTATTGCTACGCTGCCCTTAGGCCCAATTAGGCCACTTTTCTAAAGCAACTTGGTGAAACTCCACACACAGACCACTAAAATTTCTTTCAATGTTTTCCACAAACCAAAATGGTCTGAATCAACAACTTTTTCTAATAGAAACCACCATAAGATCATCAAACTACAAAACCCTTGTCTAAGCCATTTTCATGCTTGAACAAGGAGGGTTTATTGGTTCTACAACATCCAAACCTTTTCTCACCTTACCAACTTCTTAAACACATCACAATAGGTTTGCATATGCTTCACAAACCAACTTCCACCCTTTACCATTACCTTTTCATCAAACTCCCATTCTTGGTCATCAGTTTAAAGCCAAAAATCATGAAACTACAACTAAGGTAGCATCAAAAAGCCTTCAAACTCTACTCCCTGCTCCTAAAACCTACACTACCATTAAGCCTTACCTAAATTTACCCATTCCACCAAGTTTCAAGAAATTCTACTAGTGGAATGGGTCATCAATGCATTTTATTCACTCTCAAACCCTCTAAATAGGGTTTTCAACCC
Organism: Sequoia sempervirens; assembly: GCA_007258455.2. Taxonomy (NCBI): domain Eukaryota; kingdom Viridiplantae; phylum Streptophyta; class Pinopsida; order Cupressales; family Cupressaceae; genus Sequoia; species Sequoia sempervirens. Next base: position 25,131 of record VDFB02386901.1, read on the forward strand.
ACCTTTAGTATTTTGCCTCTAAAATCTTCTACCTTGATGAATTAACTCCAAACCAAAACTAAAAAAAAATTAACTCATATATCCATCAAATCCAATGCACCTTTGATCAAAAGAAATCAGTATAGAACCGTACTGTAGCCTATAGCAGCAAATTTACCAAAAAAAATAGAAATTTGAAGGTTTTCTTATTGCTTTCAACAAAAATGAACACTAGAACTTTTCTTCAACCCATACACCTTGAATTTAAACCCCACACACAAAATATCAACTAACATAACCAAATCTAACAACATTTTGAACTACTTGACTGTCGGGCTTCCAATTTTTTGTATTTTTGCAATTTTGCACATTAACAACATTTAAAAGTATTGACAACTTTTGCAAAATGAACCCTATATGACTCTGATACATTGAAAATGGTCTATTATGACCTTATTACATGACCTTAGACTCAAAACACCCCAAAACCAAACTTAGGACCATATTTACAAAAATAGACTTGGTGCCCCTGCACCGAAGGTAGACCAAGTAGGCCTCAAAACCTCGTTGTTGACTTTGTGTATTTTTTAGGAATTTTTTTCCACATCAAGTTGTGTAGGTGTCTTTTTTCAGTGTTGTCATCTAAAAAATGTGTTTTCATCCATTTTTTGTGTTGGGGTCCCGTCTCTGCATTGTCGTCTTGAGTATGCATTAGCATCCTCGGGGCATCAATGGCGGACCAGAACCTACACGTGACATACAAACATCTATGTGGCATGCAAAAGTCCTTTATTAATTTTTCCTTCAGATTTTTATAAATTTCCTGTTCTAACTAAAAAAAATTCACTCCTTATAGGACTATCTCGAGATCTGGGAGCATCTCGATGAGTGAGTGTACCAGCTAGTTCGTGAGTAGAGGGATTGCCTCAACAATGATGGGGTCACACATCTGCAGCAGGTCAGTCTCTGACATGTATTCACTATGCCATAGATTTTCTATCACGAACATATGTTGATAGCCTTGATTGAGCGGTGAGATGCCACCGCATCATCTTTTCGGTTACCTACTAAAGAGATGACGATCACTTTGGAGGATGTGTATTGGATTCTCAAACTACCCATTCGCGAATGGTGGGTGGCCATCAAAAACACCCGATCGACACAAGAGCGGTTGGAGGGTGTCCTCTACTACTCGAGGTGGACCAACGGTGGTGACAACACGAGTCACATCTAAATGCACTGATATGACCAGGCGCAGACCATTGCACCCCTATTGTGCCGAGTGATGGTTGTGACTATGGCCTTTGGGTCATAATAAACAAGTGAGGCTCTCACCTGCATGGGGTCTCATCCATACTATTTATGAGATGGTCAAGCATCAAATAGTTTTTACCTATGGGCATAGCATGCTATGTACCTATACTAGGAGTTGGGGTGGTATGTACACTATGAGTACCGCAATCTTACGACATGCACGATGTTGCAGGTGTGAGTATTCACCCACATTATGTGCACGAGGCCAGTTGGTTTTCCATAGAGGCAACCATACCATGTCCCCAAGGCCCATTGGTGTGAGTTCACAGGACAATGGAGACACAAAGACCTACAATTTTGGAGATTGTAGTTTGATACTCTTATACCAAACTAGGTTAGATGGAGGTCACCCTATTGGTTTTTTAGATTGGTAGATGATAGCAGGAATCTCAAGAACCTGTAGCAGGACTATTTTATCATAGGTCATCATGACCATATTATGATGCCCTACTATTGGATTCGGGTCATGCAGCAACATGGTTGTGTACAAAATATCCCTCCTGATGTGCCCATGTATACACAGGTTGTCAAGAGTGCAACGAGACCTAGGTACATTCCACATCCTTCCATCATAGATTTTGTGCCTTCTAATGATGATGAGCTCGACCAAGATCTTTCGCCAATAGTGTTGGTAGATAATGTCGGCATTGTTGCAAATTTTAGAGGATGGTGGGAGAGACACCACCCTTGTCCTATGTTCATAGAGGGTTCCCCCAAAGGGGATCCCAACCCATAGGGGGACATGCCACCATAGGCACCGTAGGACAGGTGGAGAGGGCGACAATAGGATGAGGAGGAGGTAGTGTCATGGAGGCCGAGGTAGTGGCAAAGTCATACCTCCCACTAGCTACCCCTGTCTCATTAACACCACCAACACCCACTGTTATGATAGCAACAACTTTAGGGGCACCAAGAGTAGCTACCGATATTGGCGATACGTGTCCCAACATTGCTCCTCACTCTAACCCTACTTGGCAGCTAGGGTACCTAGGGATATTGAGCGTGTGGTTTATATTTTAGTACTTTCAAATTTTTTTGTTTATGATTATATAGATATGCCATGTGATACTAATTTTATTCTTTTCTTTCTAGAAGGTTGCAAATGATGCACAAGGATGGACTAGGTTGATGGCCCAGTGCATTTTAGAGGTGGCCCCTAACATTCCCATTCAAGGGATGGTTCTCGAGGCATACCAACTAGTTTATGTTGGGTGACATGCCCACATTTTTGAGTTGATAGCGCATATGAGGACCACTTATGAGGAATGGGGAGCAGAGATCGCACAACTGATTGTAGAGTTGACCACCATCCGAGGGCAGCGTGATCAACTGTCGGGGGAGTTGTGGACAACGCTTGCAGAGCAAGACGTGGCAGTGACGAAGGCCAACGCCACCAAGTAGGTGTGTGACACCTACTGAGCCACCCCGATGACCTTGTGAGTCAACTAATAGCCATGATTTTGATAGATGTTTAGTAGCTACAATAGGAGTTGACGTAGGCACAAATGACAATATGCTCCCTATAGGGAGAGATCAAGGGGATGCAGGTAGCTTTGTTTGCATCACGCTCACACCGATATAGGTCCATGACCATTGTGAAACCTCTCCCTAGACCACAATAGTAGCTCCTAGAGCCAAGGGGCTCTAGGAGCCACATGCCACAACCATAAGGTGCTCTGATTTCTTATACATCAGTTTTGTAGTGAGATATATATATTTTGTAGATCATTTTGTATAGACATTGATAAACATATTTAGTAAGCACTCATTTTTTTACGACGGTGGCCTGATACATGTACATGACATTTGAAATATACATATATATGGATATGATATCATGACATTGTGTATTTTGATGTGTATGCTTCTTTATTTTCATGTATGTTGATGCTATGGATGTATGTTTAAATTAGATTCTAATATGATTTACTGAACACACATGGATGTATGTTAATTAAATACAATGGTGATCTAACTACCTTAAAAGATATAATGTAATGCATGGATACATAGCATAGCAAGACACATGTATGTATATTTCACACATACACACACATGGTCATAACACAGAAAAAATCATAATGTGTTCATGAATAATGTCAACATATATAGTGCTACTACCCTCAAAGAGTGAACACCACACATATGACACATTGGACACTATGCACAGTATCGACGAAGATGCATTTCATTAATGGGATCTTTTAGAGATGTTCTATCCATAGACGATAATCTGTAGGAACCCGAACCATACATGGAGACGACAATGTAAGGGTCTAACCAGTTAGGATTGAATTTCCCTCTTTGATCATGTGGCACATTATTTCTCTAATTCTCATAAAGAACTTGGTCTCCCAACTTAAAAGTTCTAGGAAGCACACTTTGATTACACTATGTTGATAATGATCGTTGATAAGCTTTAAGATGATCGACGGCTTGTAATCGGCGCTCATCGAGCATCTCTAGTTCATGCAAATGATTAGCTTGATAAGTTTCATCATCAATTAACCCTTTAAGGGAAACCCGCAAAGATGGAATTTCCAACTCTAAAGGCATGATAGTTTTGGCACCATACATGAGGTTGTAAGGCATTATTCTCGTTAGCATATGAACGCTTGTGCAATAGGCCAACAAAGCATACGTTAACTGAATATGTCAATCCTTACCATGCTTATTAATTGTTTTATGAAGTATAAGCTCAAGAGTCTTATTAGATGCTCCCATATAGCGATTAGATTCTGGATAGTAAGGTGTAGAAAATCTACGTTGAATGTGATATTTCTCCAAGAATTTCTTTACTTCCTTGTTCTTGAATAGCGTACCATCGTCAAAAAAAATGTAGAAGGCAAACCAAAGTGAGAAATAATGTTATCCAGAAGAAAAATACAAATAGCTTCACTGTTCATGGATTGAAGTGGAATGGCTTCGACCCACTTCATGATTAATCTATAGTGGTAATGATAAAGGTATGTCCCTTAGAAGAAGGAGGTAATATTTTTCCAATAATATCTAACCCCCATTTCACAAACAACTGAGAGGCCTGATTTTGTAACTCTTGTGCAGGTGTGTGAATAAGACGACTATGTTGCTAACATTACGGGAATTTTTAACAAAAGTGAAGGAATCTTGTTCCATCATTTTCCAAAAGTACCCTATGTGTATCAACTTCCTCGCTAGGGATTTACCACCAAAGTGTCCACCCCAGAGCTTGAATGGGAATCTTTAAGGGTGAGGGGTATTTCCGCTTTAGTGAGACATCAGAGAAGCAGGCCATTATAAGATTTTTGATAGAAAACATCAGATAATATAGCATAACAGGCTGAAAGCTTTCATATATGAGTGTGATCGTTCTTCATCGCATCATTAGGAAAGTTTCTAGTCTTTAGGTAGTTGTAAATATTAGAGAACCATTCTCGTGAGTCCACGTGAGAACACACAAAGTTGTTGGATTCAAGTTGGTTGGAAACAACCAAGATCTAAAGGACCTGAACCACAAAGTGGTATTCTTTTGTATCCTCATCTAAAGGCACCAGGGAAGCAGAGCTCACCATGGCATTTGCATGTCAATTCTCCCTCCTAGGGACATTGTCTATTGTGAAAGAAGAGATCTAATTAAGCAAGGACAAAGCAAGGTCTTGATATCAAGACAACTTACTTTGCTTAGCTTGATAGGTTCCTGTAATTTGGTTCACAATGAGCTAAGAATTACCCAGTATGCAGAGATGTTTTATCTTTAGTGCAATCGTGACACACAAGCCAACAATGAGAGTTTCATACTTAGCAATATTATTAGTACAAGGAAAGTCCAATCAAAAGGAGAGAGGGACTGGTTTATCGTACAAGGAAAGTTCGATATTATAGTTTCGTGCTTTTGCATGTGGGTAGTCTTTATTTGGTATATTGTTTTTTAAGATTTTTCTTTTTCTTTTTCTTCTTGTATTTTTATTCCTTTCGTGTCTCTTTTCCTCCTTTGACCCTTATGGTTGCATTTTTTCTTATATTTTCTTATTTTCTCATTTTCTTTCTTCAATTTTAGTTATTTGCATTTCTTTGATTTGTCTTTTTGCTCCCTTTTCCTCTCCTTTTTTGTGTGCTTTCTTATTCTTATAATTCTCTTGTTTTTGCAGTTGCTTACTTTCTTATATATATGTATGTGTTCTTTGCATATTTAGATTGATATTTATATTTAAATATGTATCTTTTCATACATAGTTTCCATTTTTTTGCTCAATATCTTTATGCTCTTTCATCCTTTGTGTTAGCTTTACTTTTTGTTTTTTCATCCTTTGGCTTATGCTCCTTCCCTCTTTTTTTTTTGAATTTTCAGTGTGTTATGTTTTCTTAGTTGGTTAGTGTTCTTAATTTAGTTTTGATTTTCTCTCTTTTCTTCAATTCATTTTAGTTAATTTTTTATTCCTTTCCCTCATGGGATGTGCTCCCCCTCCTTTCCCCCCTTTTCCTCCTATTTATCTTCTTATGCAGCTGGTCTACAACTAATATTTTCTCATCCTCTCCAAATCTTCATCATGTTGATGGATCATTATGTGTGATTCAAAACGTTCATGAAAAAACTTGAACACAATTGAATCCAAAAGCATGCAAACCAATATAATATCATATTAATAATAATTTTATAATATATGATGATAATAATAAGATATCTATCAGTGTATTTTATATAGATTATATTTGAGATACATATAATAGTAATAGAAATAATTAAAATAATACTAATGATTTGTAATGAAAGTAAGCTATAATTTACAATAAACTATATGTTCATCTAATATAATATAATACTACTTAACCAAAACAAAAAAACAAACACATTTTAAAAACATCACAAACACCAAAACAAACACAAACACATTTTAGAAATAAAACAAAAAATAAAAAATCTTTTAGAAAAAACAAAAAAACATTTTAATAATAGTACTTTTTTAATTAGCATACCTATATTTAAAAAATATATCTAAGTACGTGCACCTATTTTTTAATCAAAGAAATATTTTTTCCCACTTTACGAACTACGTTGTTTTTTCTATTGAAATAAAGAAAGATTCCTTGAGATATTGCATATCATAAATAATATACTATGCAAAGTTATAAATAATTAATGCAAAATAACAATAATAATAATAAAATAATTCAAAGCATCAATATTGCCATCAAATGTAGGAAAGAGTTGGATGCCCTCAAAGTTATGCTTTTCAAAATTCAATCGCTAAAAATGGAAATGCAAGAATATCAAGAAGCTTTGAACTTTGGTAGAAAAGGTACATCCCTTTTATCATCCTTTACCCTCCATGATCAACAATTGGTTGAAAAAATTGAATGCTCTTCTAGAGGAAGCATATGATTTGGTCTAGCATTGCACTATATGGTCATATTGCCATCGTTCTTCTTGTTACAAAATGAGTAGAGAGATCAAGAATATTATTGCAAATGTGGAGAAACATGTAGGCTCCACACCTTCAGTGGCTTTTTTGCACCAACTGCAATAGCATGTGGCCAATCAAAAAGTACTTGAGCATATTAAAGAGATGAAGGACTCCCTTAATCTATGCACTTTAGCACTTTCTAAAACATCTGGAACTTTTTCATTCACTTCTTCAGCTACTCCTGTGAGATAAGAGGGATTTTCTACACATGGGTCTCTTCATTCTCAAGAGATCACCAGGGAACGAACTGCCCTTATCCACCTCAACTTATACAGAATTAAGAAAATTGCAAAGAAAATGTACACAAGCTATATTTTGGAGAAGATTGCTTCAGATCCCAAGAAAGTGGGACTTCTAGACTCCCACCTCTGATAGAGGAGCCCTCGACCAAAAGATGATAGCGCAGATTCAGGATGCCAGTGCGGCACGTTGTCATCTAAGTGGCACACTCGCATCCTAAGTGACAAAAAGCTTAGGAGCTCAAGTGGGTAGAATAAAGTCTCACTTCCTAACTCAGATCTACGGTCTTTTGAACAAAGTGATTAAATAGAGAACAAAAACTTCAAGAAAAGCACAAGGAGAACTTGGAGAAAACTTACCCTCAATTGGATGTTTGAGTCTTCACTCCAAGCTCCACTTTGCAACCTACACAGAGAAGGATGAGGGGAAAAGGTTGGGGCTGTATAGGGGTTTTCCTCAGTTAGACCCCCATTTTGGTGTTCCCACCTCCATAGACAGCCAGATAGGAAAGGAGAGTAATTGAAATGGAAAAAGTGTGTGGTGAAAGCAAAACCTGCTTCAGGGGTAGAACCCGCACCACTAAGTAGTAAATGAACAAGTAGATAGGAAAGAGTGAGAGAGAGAGAGCTACCCATGGGCCTAGACCCTCTCCAGAGCACACAGATGCACTATTGAGTGCTTGCTTGAGAGGTGTAGCTGTTGGAGGGACCTCAGTCCCGCATGGATTTGCTTGTGAGAGTGTTGCTATCAAGAATGAAGAGAAAACAAGAGTGAAAATTGAAGAAAGAGCTTGATTGAATCTATTGAACCCAAAAAATGAGAGAAAATGAGGGGTTTTGTTGCATGCAAGGGCAAAAAAGAGCCATTACACTTGAAATCATGACTACCAAGACATGTGTCAAGAGTCAAGATTTAAGATTCCCTGTTTCAGACTTAGAAAACTGATAGGATGCTAATGTGTTGCGCAGATGTCTGCACACCACGTAGGTGTCCAAGGAATCAATTTTCAGGAAATGTGTCATTAGGCTTTTGTTGCTTTTCCACTGGTCCATGTGGAGCTAGAATTGTGAAATTTTGACCATGAAATTTTTGTAATTAATGCTCTTAGGCATCATAAATGCTAGGCAAAGTGCTAAAATGCGGAATTTCCCCTAGGTGCAATTTTGCAACATTACATTTTTCCCCCACTTTAGTGGGCTCGATTTTGGAAAAAAGTAGCCACATTAAAGTAGAGAAGAAATTTTTTACCCAAATCCAAATCTTTACGGATTTGCATGCCAAGAAAAGAGGGGCCTCAAAGGCCACTGAGGTTGAGCTAGTTAGTTTTGAAGGTGCCCCAAGGAACCAAGCTCAACAAGCAATGCAAGATCAGTTGAAAAGATTGCATGAAATTATACCCTGCAAAACTCAAATTTTAGGTCAGTTTCAAAAATAAGAAGAAGCTACAACAACAAGAACTGTGTCAAGAAAATTTTGATGATTCAAAAGAAAAATATGGTAAAGAGATGACTATATGCCCCCTCCTAAGTTTCCCCCCAGCTAGGTGGGGTAAATTTAGGAGAAATCGGGGAGCCACAAATGTTAGGAAAAATGGGCCTCAAGGGGTCTATATATACCTAGGTGGGCCTCTAGAAGGGTCATTTTCACTATTCACTATGAGGAAATTGTTGACTCTATGAGAGAAAAGACAACAAAATGTCGAGTAAGAGAGAGTATAAGGCGGTGAGATTGGAGCGGCTGAGGAAGGACATCACCGAGGGGTATGAGGTTGATGCACAGTAGGGAGGAGTTCATCTTATAATCATAATTCAAACTAATTCACACAATCTTTCAACCTTCAAAACTCTAACTTGGCCTTATTTCTCTATTCCTTCATATTCCCCTTGTAGCATTCCAAATAGTGGAACTTAAGCATATCTTTCAAAATACTCCTCAAACCCACAAAAGGATAAGCATTCCATATACCCTTTTTGGCATACTTTAACATATCTCAAAAGTTCATAGGGTCACTTTGGAACTCTACTGCTACGCTACCCTTAAGCCCAATTAGGCCACTTTTCTAAAGAAACTTGGTGAAACTCCACACACAAACCACTAAAATTTCTTTTGATGTTCTCCCCAAACCAAAATGGTCTGAATCTTTTCTGATAGAAACCACCATAAGATCATCAAACTACAAAACCCTTGTCTAGGCCATTTTCATGCTTGAACAAGGAGGGTTTATTGGTTCTACAACATCCAAACCTTTTCTCACCTTACCAACTTCTTAAACACATCACAATAGATTTGCATATGCTTCAAAAACCAACTTACACCCTTTACCATTACCTTTTCATCAAACTCCCATTCTTGGCCATCAATTTTAAGCCAAAACTCATGAAACTACAACTAAGGCAGCATCAAAAAGCCTTCAAACCCTACTCCCTACTCCTAAAACCTACACTACCATTAAGCCCTACCTAAATGTACCCATTCCACCAAGTTTCAATAAATTCTACTAGTGGAATGGGTCATCAATGCATTTTATTCACCCTCAAACCCTCTAAATAGGGTTTTCAACCCACATTTATTATTTTGCCTCTAAAATTAACTCATATATCCATCAAATCCAATGCACCTTTGATCAAAATAAATAAATATAGAACCATATTGTAGCCTGTAGCAGCAAATTTACCAGAAAAACACATAAATTTGAAGGTTTTCTTATTACTTTCAACAAAAATGAACACTAGAACTTTTATTCAACCCATTCACCTTGAATTTAAACCCCACACACAAAAAATCAAGTAACATAACCGACTCTAACAACCTTTTGAACTACTTGACCATCAGGCTTCCACTTTTTTGCATTTTTGCAATTTTGCACATTAACAACATTTGAAAGTATTGACAACTTTTGCAAAATGAACCTTATATGACTCCGATACATTGAAAATGGTCTATTATGACCTTATTACATGACCTTAAACTCAAAACACCCCAAAACCAAACTTAAGACCATATTTACAAAAATGGACTTGGTGCCCCTACACCAAAGGTAGACCAGGTAGGCCTCAAAACCTCATTGTTGTTGACTTTGTGTATTTTTTAGGAATTTTTTTCCACATCAAGTTGTGCAAGTGTCTTTTTTTAGCGTTGTCATCTAAAAAATGTGTTTTCATCCATTTTTTGTGTTGGGGTCCCGTCTCTGCATTGTCATCCTGAGTATGCATTAGTGTCCTTAGGGCATCAATGGCAGACCAAAACCTACGCGTGACACACAGACATCTATGTGGCACACATAAGTCCTTTATTAATTTTTCCTTCAAATTTTTATAAATTTCTTGTTCTAACTAAAAAAAATTCACTCTTTGCAGGACTATCCCAAGATTTGGGAGCATCTCGACGGGCGAGTGTACCAGCTAGTCCATGAGTAGAGGGACTACCTCAACGACGACGAGGTCACACATCTGCAGCAAGTCGATCTCTGACATGTATTCACTATGCCATAGATGCGCTATCATGAGCATATGTTGATAGCCTTGATTGAGCAGTGAGATGCCACCACATCATCTTTTCGGTTGCCTACTAGAGAGATGATGATCACTTTGGAGGATGTGTATCGGATTCTCAAACTACCCATTCGCGAATAGTGGGTGGCCATCAAAAACACCCGATTGACACAAGAGCGGTTGGAGGGTGTCCTTTACTACTCAAGGTGGACCAACAATGGTGGCAACATGAGTCACATCTACATGCACTGATATGACCAAGCGCAGACCACTGCACCCCTATTGTGTTGAGTGATGGTTGTGACTGTGGCCTTTGGGTCATAATAAATAGGTGAGGCTCTCACCTGCATGGAGGCCTCATCCATACTATTTACGAGATGGTCAAGCATTAGATAGTTTTTACCTATGGGAATAGCATGCTAATGCACCTATACTAGGAGTTGGGGTGGTATGCACACTATGAGTACCGCAACCTTACGACATGCACGATGTTGCAGGTGTGAGTATTCACCCACATTATGTGCATGAAGCCAGTTGGTTTTCCACAGAGGCAACCATACCATGTCCCCATGGCCCATTGGTGTGAGTTCACAGGACAGTGGAGACACAAAGACCTACAATTTTGGAGATTGCAGTTCGATACTCTTATACCACACTGGGTTAGATGGAGACCCTATTCGTTTTTTAGATGGGTAGATGATAACAAGAATCTCAAGAACCTATAGCAGGACTATTTTATTGTAGGTCATTGTGACCATATTATCATGCCCTACTATTGGATTCAGGTCATGCAACAACATGGTTGTGTACAAAATATCCCTCTTGATGTGCCCACGTATACATCGGTTGTCAAGAGTGCAATGAGACCTAGGTATATTACACATCCTTCCATCATAGATTTTGTGCCTTCTAATGATGATGAGCCCGACCACGATCTTTCGCCAATAGTGTCAGTAGATAATTTCGGCATTGTTGCAGATTTTAGAGGATGGTGGGAGGGGCACCACCCTTGTCCTATGTTCATAGAGGGTTCCCCCAGAGGAGATCTCAACCCATAGGGGGACGTACCACCATAGGCACCATAGGACAGGTGGAGAGGGCAACAATAGGATGAGGAGGAGAGGCTGTAGGAGGAGGAGGCAATGTCGCAGAGGCTAAGGTAGTGGCAAAGGAAGTCAGACCTCCCACCAACTACCCCTGTCTCATTGACACCACCAACACCCATTGTTATGATAGCAACGACTTTAGGGGCACCAGGAGTAGCTACCTATACTGGTGATATGTGTCCCAACATTGCTCCTCACCCTAACCCTACTTGGTAGCTAGGGGACCTAGGGATATTGAGCGTGTGGTTTATATTTCAATACTTTCAGTTTTTTTTTGTTTATGATTATATAGATATGCCATGTGATATTAATTTTATTCTTTTCTTTCTAAGGTTGCAAATGATGCACAGGGATGGACTAGGTTGATGGCCCAATGAATTTTAGAGGTGGCCCCTAACGTTCCCATTCAAGGGATGGTTCTCGAGGCATACCAACCAGTTTCTGTTGGGTGACATGCCCACATTTTTGAGTTGATAATGCATCTGAGGATTGCTTGAGGAATGGGGAGCGGAGATCACACAACTGATTGTAGAGGTGACCACCATCTGAGGGCAGTGTGACCAACTGTCAGGGGAGTTGTGGACAACGCTTGTAGAGCAAGACGTGGCAGTGACGAGGGCCAACACCACCAAGTAGGTGTGTGACACCTACTGAACCACCTCGATGACATCGTGAGTCAACTAATAGCCATGATTTTGATAGATGTTTAGTAGCTACAATAGGAGCTGACGTAGGGACAAATGATGATATGCTCCCTACAGGGAGAGATCAAGGGGATGCAGGTAGCTTTGTTTGCATCATGCTCACACCGATATAGGTCCATGACCATTGTGAAACCTCTCCCCAGACCACAATAGTAGCAACTAGAGCCAAGGGGCTCTAGGAGCCACATGCCACAACCATAAGGTGCTCCAATTTCTTATACATCAGTTTTGTAGTGAGATATATATATATATATATATATATATATATATATATATATATATATATATATATATATATATTGTAGATCATTTTGTATAGACATTGATAAACATATTTAGTAAGCACTCATTTTTTTATGACAGTGGCTTGATACATGTACATGACATTTGAAATATACATATATATGGATATGATATCATGACATTGTGTATTTTGATGTGTATGCTTCTTTATTTTCATGTATGTTGATGCTATGGATGTATGTTTACATTAGATTCTAATATGATTTGTACTGAACACACATGGATGTATGTTAATTAAATACAATGGTGATCTAACTACCTTAAAAGATATAATGTAATGCATGGATACATAGCATAGCAAGACACATGTATGTATATTTCACACATACACACACATGGTCATAACACAAAAAAAATCATAATGTGTTCATGAATAATGTCAACATATACAGTGCTACTACCCTCAAAGAGTGAACACCACACATATGACACATTGGACACTACGCACAGTATCGACGAAGATGCATTGCATTAATGGGATCTTTTAGAGATGTTCTATCCATAGACGATAATCTGTAGGCACCTGAACCATACATGGAGATGAAAATGTAAGGGTCTAACCAGTTAGGATTGAATTTCCCTCTTTGATCATGTGGCACATTATTTCTCTGATTCTCATAAAGAACCCGGTCTCCCAACTTAAAAATTCTAGGAAGTACATTTTGATTACACTATGTTGATAATGATCGTTGATAAGTTTTAAGATGATCGAGGTCCTGTAATCAGCGCTCATCGAGCATCTCTAGTTCATGCAAATGATTAGCTTGATAAGTTTCATCATCAATTAACCCTTTAATGGAAACCCGCAAAGATGGAATTTCCAACTCTAAAGGCATGATAGTTTCAGCACCATACATGAGGTTGTAAGGCATTATTCTTGTCACCATATGAACGCTTGTGCAATAGGCCAAAAAAAATGTACGTTATCTGAATATGTCAATCCTTACCATGCTTATTAATTGTTTTATGAAGTATAAGCTCAAGAGTCTTATTAGATGCTCCCATCTGGCGATTAGATTGTGGATAGTAAGGTGTAGAAAATCTATGTTGAATGTGATATTTCTCCAAGAATTTCTCTACTTCCTTGTTCTTGAATAGCGTACCATTGTCAAAAAAAATGTAGAAGGCAAACCAAAGTGAGAAATAATGTTATCCAGAAGAAAAATACAAATAGCTTCACTGTTCATGGATTGAAGTGGAATGGCTTCGACCCACTTCATGATTAATCTATAGTGGTAATGATAAAGGTATGTCCCTTAGAAGAAGGAGGTGATATTTTTCCAATAATATCTAACCCCCATTTCACAAACAACCGAGAGGCCTGATTTTGTAACTCTTGTGCAGGTGTGTGAATAAGACGACTATGTTGCTAACATTACGAGAATTTTTAACAAAATTGAAGGAATCTTGTTCCATCATTTTCCAAAAGTACCCTATTTGTATCAACTTCCTCACTAGGGATTTACCACCAAAGTGTCCACCCCAGAGCTTGAATGGGAATCTTTAAGGGTGAGGGGTATTTCCGCTTTAGTGAGACATCAAAGAAGCAGGCCGTTATAATATTTTTGATAGAGAACATCAGATAATATAGCATAACAGGCTAAAAGATTTCATATACGAGTGTGATCGTTCTTCGTCGCATCATTAGGAAAGTTTCTAGTCTTTAGGTAGTTGTAAATATTAGAGAACCATTCTCCTGAGTCCACATGAGAACACACAAAGTTGTTGGATTCAGGTTGGTTGGAAACAACCAAGATCTAAAGGACCTGAACCACAAAGTGGTATTCTTTTGTATCCTCATCTGAAGGCACCAAGGAAGCAGTGCTCACCATGGCATTTGCATGTCAATTCTCCCTCCTAGGGACACTGTCTATCATGAAAGAAGAGATCTGATTAAGCAAGGACAAAGCAAGGTCTTGATATCAAGACAACTTACTTTGCTTAGCTTGATAGGTTCCCGTAATTTGGTTCACAATGAGCTAAGAATTACCCAGTATGCATAGATGTTTTATCTTTAGTGCAATCATGACACGCAAGCCAACAATGAGAGTTTCATACTTAGCAATATTATTAGTATGAGGAAAGTCCAATCGAAAGGAGAGAGGGACTGGTTTATAGTACAAGGAAAGTCCGATATTATAGTTTCGTGCTTTTGCATGTGGGTAGTCTTTATTTGGTATATTGTTTTTTAAGTTTTTTCTTTCTCTTTTCTTCTTGTATTTTTATTCCTTTCGTGTCTCTTTTCCTCCTTTGACCCTTATGGTTGCATTTTTTCTTATATTTTCTTATTTTCTCATTTTCTTTCTTCAATTTTAGTTATTTGTATTTATTTGATTTGTCTTTTTGCTCCCTTTTCCTCTCCTTTTCTGTGTGCTTTCTTATTCTTATAATTCTCTTGTTTTTGCAGTTGCTTACTTTCTTATATATATGAATGCGTTCTTTGCATATTTAGATTGATATTTATATTTAAATATGTATCTTTTCATACATAGTTCCCATTTTTTTGCTCAATATCTTTATGCTCTTTCATCCTTTGTGTTAGCTTTACTTTTTGTTTTTTCATCCTTTGGCTTATGCTCCTTCCCTCTTTATTTTTTGAATTTTCAGTGTGTTATGTTTTCTTAGTTGGTTAGTGTTCTTAATTTAGTTTTGATTTTCTCTCTTTTCTTCAGTTCATTTTAGTTAATTTTTTATTCCTTTCCCTCATGGGATGTGCTCCCCCTCCTTCCCCCCCCTTTTCCTCTTATTTATCTTCTTATGCAGTTGGTTTGCAACTAATATTTTCTCATCCTCTCCAACTCTTCATCATGCTGATGGATCATTGTGTGTGATTCAAAATGTTCATGAAAAAACTTGAACACAATTGAATCCAGAAGCATGCAAAACCAATATAATATCATATTAATAATAATTTTATAATATATGATAATAATAATAAGATATATATCAATGTATTTTATATAGATTATATTTGAGATACATATAATAGTAATAGAAATAATTAAAATAATACTAATGATTTGTAATGAAAGTAAGTTATAATTTACAATAAACTATATGTTCATCTAATATAATATAATACTACTTAACCAAAACAAAAAAACAAACACATTTTAAAAACAACACAAACCACCAAAACAAACACAAACATATTTTAGAAATAAAACAAAAAATAAAAAATCTTTTAGAAAAAACAAAAAAACATTTTAATAATAGTACTTTTTTAACTAGCATACCTATATTTAAAAAAATATATCTAAGTACACCAAGAGATATCCTTCTTAAGGCACCTATTTTTTAATCAAAGAAATATTTTTTCCCACTTTACGAACTAGGTTGTTTTTTCTGTTGAAATAAAGAAAGATTGCTTGAGATATTGCATATCATAAATAATATACTATGCAAAGTTATAAATAGTTAATGCAAAATAACAATAATAATAATAAAAATTCATGTTTTTACATGTTTAGAAATTTTGATTTAAAAAAAAAATGAAGTAAATAAAAAAGAAATTTGAACACATAAAATCATTATTTTTATTATTTTTGAATAAAGAAAGAGATGAATGCAGGAAATTTGTCCTTTACCATTTTTTTATATAAATTTTTACATTTTTTAATAAACTCATCAATTGCAAAGAATTGGAAGAAAAATAATCTATTGTTTTTATTCTTTTGCACACACTAAGTTTTCGTGTGGTACTATTCTCATATAAAACACAGTGAACAAAAAAATACATAAAGAGAGCTACAAGAGCTTATTACGCAACATGCAAGCTAAACATAGAAAATAACTAAAAAATCAAACCATTTAATAAAGCATCGATCATGCAAGGAAAGCATACATCAATCATCCTAAAAAAATAAAAAGATAGCTGAAAATAGACTATAGACAACTGCAGTTTATTATGCAATAACAAAAAATCAAAGAAAGATTGTTTTGGAGAATCTGCAGAAGGTATATTAGATATCAAGGTAGACAAATAGTTGGACACAACTGCCCCATTGAGCTTTGCAACCATGGAATTCCCACTAAAAGCTGAATCTAATTGCATCACCAAATTGTTGAAAGCCATCCCAGAATATTTTGATATCATTTGCGTTGTATGTAATGCTGAGATAGGTCTGATTTGCCAGTTCTCTGGACTCATTTTAATATGAAATACGACACTAAACAAGAAAATCTCAATTGAAACTTTACTGATTTGTTGTCACTGAATTGTAATATGTTGTAGTCGTCCTCAAGTTACAATGCATCCTGAAAATAAAATGATTAAGTGACAGTCAATCTACCATTGTTAATCACAACAAATTTAGGCATTTCCTTTTTCCACACAGACAATTTAGGAATTGGGGTAAAATGAAAGGCACTTAAAGTAGTTTTTCTTTTCTCACAGAGACAAATTTAGCAGAACGCAAAGCATTGCTTGTATTTGCATCTATCGCTTAGGAATTACAAAAACTATGAGTGAAAAGAGAAGAAATGATTTTTATCCTCCTACAAATGTGCACTGTATCAAAAAAAAAAAAAGGTAGTAGAGTAGATATCAAAATTTGAATCCCTACTACGTATTCCTTAATTTCTACATTAGATCTTCATATCTCTTTGCTTGTATCGAGACATAGTATTACTGTATCTAACTTGAAAGGCAAGGCAGCCATGAAATTTTCACATGGGGAAAAATAAAAAAGAAAGTTGGTGCTTCAACTAATGTGCAAATCAAGAATGTGGGTGAATGAAATTCCGTGTACCTGAATTGAATGGAAGGTAGAGGCAGTGTCATCACCATCGCTCATTTGTTACTCTTTCCACAAATAACTAACGGCGCAATAACCACCCAATTAAACTGAGAAACAATTGTATTTCTTGATTTCTCTAGTCCAAAGATACTTCCCAAATTTGCAATGAAACACTTGTGCAACACTTTTGAAGATGTAGAAATAGATTTAGCATACTGTAAAGGAATTTACATCATACCCGATTCAATTCAAATGTGAAAGCTGATTCAATGCTTTTGTATAACATGTGCAGATAGATTTTAATTTCATTGTTTTCATGTTTATATGTGTAGTTTTAAAGCAAAAATCATTGTAATTTTAAAGCAACGGATATGGTAAGATGTTAGTGAATAAGGAATATTATTTTTCTGAGTATATTGATTTTATATTTTGTAAATGGGGTCATTTTAAAATCTATTATGTGAATGTAAAATATAAAAAATGTACACAAATATTCAAGATAATCTTCTAAAAATTATAAAAACCTAAAAATACTGTAAATTAATATGTATTTCTATAACAAATATTATAAATTAAAAATCATGTATATTTTAGTTTTATGAAAATATTTTAAAATGAAGAAATTTTCTCAGTATTTAAACTACTTTAAAATCTGATTTAAAAGCATAAATCTATTGATAAATACTTTACTTTGCAACAGGTTAGTACACGTCAACTTAAATGAGGAGAATAAAAATGTACACATACTCGTTGTTGATGTGAGTGTAAGAAGCAGCTCAATAATGTAATAATAAGAATATAATATAATACTACTTAACCAAAGCACAAAAAAAATACATTTAAAAATATATATATATATATATATATATATAAATAATATAATATCATACTAATAATAATATAATATAATGTACAATAATAATGATATAATATATGGTAATAATAATATAATAATAGAATATATATCCACATATTTTATATTAATTATTTTAAGATATATATACTAGTTAATCCTCAACATTATTTTAATTTATTAAAAATGACAATTAAAAACCAATTTTAACTTTTTGTGTGTACATTAAAAACTTTACCTGAAATCTGAGTTTAATTGTTTCAATCATGACCGTTGCTTTCAAATTTATAATGTTATCATAAATTCTGCAAATGTTTTATTATTATGCCAAAGAGTACAATGAAAATCTGTTTGTACAAAATCTGTGTACATAAAAATTGGACCTAAAATCACGGATGCAACGAAAATCGTCACCCTTGAAATAAAGGAGATGGTGAGTATAGAAAATTATAGCAACAACGAAAAGGTAGTCTACGAGTTAGTTACGACATGGACAAAGGAAATCTTTCATAATCATTTTCAAGAGTTCAAAGCAATGCAGGCATTTCAGAAGTTTGGAGAAAATGTTCAAACATCTCTTAGCAATGGTCTTTACATATTTCGACTCCTAAAATCAAGTTATCAATCTCTCCCAATGGTGTTGCTAAGAATTGCATAGAGTGTATTCGCTTCATGTCTTCATCTTACAAGGTAAAAGGCTCCACTCAAAATCAAATCTCTGCTATCATCTCTGCAAGTAAGTGTTTCTACCGATTTATCTGTCAGGCTTGGAATCTCCAACTCCTCATTTGGTGGAGAGTTGTATCTCTTTAAAAGGAAATTGCCATGAATTTTTTCTACCATATGGGGAAATAAATCTCATATGATACCTCTCAAGAGTATGCAACTAATGCAATTCTCAGGCAGATGCGGATAAAGCTGGGTGCAATTCCTAGGGGAAGGAGCTGAACAAAAGCCCCTCATCATGCTTTGAAGTTTCAAGCCTAAAGGAATTCTAGTTTGATTTCAGGTTGCAATCTACCATTCACAATAACATGTAAAGTCTTTGAGCATGGTATACTATTTAAACTTTTAGACAATTCAAAAATTTGTGTGATTGTCAGTTTATTTATCTTTTTCTCTTCTCTTTAATCAGACGATTCTTCTTCCTAATCTCTGATTTCCTTTTGCTTTATTGTACATTTTGGATTTCAGTTTTTTGTAATTAGAATGAAACTGTAGCTCCTTCCCTAGGAATTGCACCCAACTTTATCTAGCAACACCTGAGTGGAATTTTCCAAGGCAATGCATTTCCCATAAAGACAATTATAATTGAATTTAGTCTCAAAATTTGAGTGAATTAAGAATCATGGAAACCCTACTGAAGCAATGGATTCAGCATGTGAGAATCTATTGTGGCTATTAGATGATACTAATCTTTGCAATAATATAGAATATTTGAAACCACATTGAAAATGTTTGTTGAAGATTCACAACTACTTGAAATATTATCTCACGAAAGTTTTTTCAACAACAATTTTTTTTCCTTATCACTGAACACAGATTATCTGCTACAAATTTTAGTGGAAAGGTGTATGAACTGGAAGGCAAAGTAATGCAAGCTTTTAAGAAGTTTAACTAATCAGTTGTTGGATTACATTAATAAGGGGCATTATGCTCCCAAATCTCACGAACAAAATAAATCTTGTAACACAGACATCCAGAGGGTAAGAGTTTTGTGAATTTTAAGCATGAAAATGAGTGATAAGAACAAATTACAAATAAACAAATTAAGTGGGAAAATGTGGAACAAGAGATAGAGATGGAAAGGAAATCATGGGCTTTATTCATAATAAAATATACACAAATTAATCAATCTGCATAAGGTGATTTTATTCCAAATGATTATGTGTTTGAAGAAGCCCAACGTAGAGGATGTGACACAATTTGTTCATACATTGAGTGTACATGAATAATGTGGCATAGGGGTTCAATTTATCGTAGAGATATTGAAACCTAAGAATCGAGACAGTGCCATTTTAGATTATGTAAGAGCTGAAATTAAGATTGTCTGCTTAGAAGCTATCCAGTTTCAGCTACTTTCTGAAAGGTCTTTTTATTTGTACCATTTGTCATGACTTGGTTTCATAATGTATACTTGAGTCTTTTCCAATTTCATATATCTCCATTTCTACTACAATGTCAAAGGACTACCAACCCTTTTAACAAATCTGTTCAATTTTGGGTTGGTTGTCTTTGGTAATGGATTTGAACATTGGATGCAACAATATTCAGACGGATGCAAGCAGCAAGTATTTCCAGTAATAGTGTCTCCTTTGTTTCACATAGTAGGATTTAGTTTTGAAGAGGTCAATCATTGCTCCTAAGTTGTGTTTTGACCTTTCTAGCTATGTAATATGATGAAAAAAGCATTCTACTTACAATAGACTCAAATTGTGTAGTTGTGAGGTGGTAACTTAAAGAATGTTAAAAAATGGTTTTTACTTCAACAAAACTCCTACTCTAACTATTTATATGATAATTTGTAGCATTTTAATTGATATCTTATAAAGAGGATCAAGAAAAAGAAAACCCAAAAATGTTGGAATCTAATGTCGATACAAATCATTCATAGATTGATTTTTTATATTTAATTCAACCACATTGCACAACTTTTGTCCTGTTTGTGATTCCTTGATGAATTGATATACATAGTAGAGGGGATTAGATTTTTATATTTTTAGCACTTAATTTCTCCATGTTATATAGAGAGTAGTTGAAAATATTACCTTTTTGCAGGCATGCTATTTTTTAAAATTTTAATAATAGTTAATATAATTGAGAAGTTCTTATCAAGTGGAGTAAATGTAGTAGGTAATCGTGCATGTGCTGAAAAGCATGAGTAGCTCTTCTATTCCCATTTAAGCCTATATAGGGAGAACATTTATGGAACTCGTCTTATAGGCTTTGCAAGATGGAATTCTTGTATTAGGCCTTCAAAGGTCACTAGCGACACACAAATCAATAGTTTCATAGTTTCAAACAAATCCACCATGTGTGGAGATATTGGTTGTTGGAGATTTAATGTTTATGATAAATTCATAGTGTGAGAACTTAACCTACAATCTTGCTCAAACAAAGACAAATGTTAGCATTAGTTAATTTAAACAAGGAAAATAGAGTACTCCTATGAAATACTTGATCATGCTACATATGCAAACAAGATAAAAAGAAACAAAATAACTAAATGAAAGCATATGAAGCATGTCAAAACCTAGTGCTCCTTTGATGTGGAAAGGATGCCCTTTTCCTCCCCCTTGATAAGCTTCCAAAATGATGAAGATGAATGTGTGTATAGTGAAATTGCATATGATTGTGGATGATTATGGATGATTTCTTCATAGAGAAGCCATCTATAAATAGGGTTCAAGGGTTGAAGAATGAAGAGATTGGAGGAATGTGGGATTAAAGAAGAGCCAATGAGAATGTGACACTTGGCACAAGGCTAATGGATGAAGTTGGAGCACATTTTGGGAAATATGTGAGTAAAGAGGATCTAATAAGAATAAATGCATATGGTTGGAGATGTAAGAGGATGTGGGTGAGGATGTAAGAGATATTAGTGCATGTGGTTGAGATGCATTAATATTTGAGTAAGAAAGTCAAATAAGTGGAGTTATTGGAGGAATATTCTCAAAGCATACACTTTTGTGAGGGAAAATAGGTGAATTAGTTAATTAAAAGAATTATTTTCACTTGCAAGTTGGTTAGTTAATAAGGGGTTGAGTTTGACCAAGGTTGAGTCAAAAGCTAGAGGATGGGTAATAATGATTATAATTTGATTAATTCAAAATTAATCAAGTTTGAAGGGATTAGGGGATTGTGACATTTGATTTATTAAATCATATGAGAGGACTTTAGGTTTTTGATAAAATAAATTGATTTATTTAATTAAACCTGATGAACATTAGGAAATTAATCCAATAAATTATTTTATTTGATTAATAGAACAATTTTGATAATTTGAGTGTCTACATTTTTCCCCTTTGAAGAAATGTACCAGTTGTGTTGGTTCAAATAATGACGCTAACAAAATCAAAATTAAAAAAAAAAATTGATTTTTTCAGATGCCCCACTATTGCCCTAGTAGAAAGAATTATGTTGGTACGCTAGCCCCTCAAGAGATCAAGGGAAAAATTTATTTTGAGTTGAGCTCGCAATAAAGATTCAAGATCAATTCAACTCAGAGAGGACAAGAAAGCTAAATATTCGATGTAGACAAATTTTGATGATGTATAGACAGTCATTGGCCATGGGTAGCCTCATGTATATTTTGATATATCACACATATTTGATACTTGGATAGAAATGTTAGTAAAGATAGAAGAATAAGAATCTAATATGACAAATCAATCCTTGATTTTGAGAAGATGCAGAAGTCCAACAAGTCCATGAGTCATTGAGACTTTATTAAATATGATTATGAATGATGATGATGTATTGCTTATCAAGGGATTGGGGATGTAAAGAGAATAACTTTCCTTATGTTTGATAACACACATAGATACAATGCATCAAGGTATAAGTAACCAAGATGGTGTGGTATCTAGTGCAATGGACTTTGACTCGACAAACAGATAGGAGTATCATTTTTTACACTCGACATACAAAACCTTATTAGGATGTACTTTAGAAATTTCAAACATCTTAGACCAAAACATAGAAAGGAAAAACCTTCCCATGTAATATTCAACAAGTTGCTCAAAATATCCTCCCTACATACCTAACAAAGCAAGTATCTCCAAGGTTATATTACAAGAACATCCAACAAGCACAAAAATCAAAAGATGATGATCAATGTCCCATTCTTTTCTCCCTAAATCATTTTGATAGATATCATCGAGAGGTCATCAGAATGGGTGCAATAAGATAAATAATAAGAAAAGATCAAGAAAACAAACAAGCCAATGTTCTTCATACCTCTAGCCAAATGGATTTGTTTTGTGTATAAGAATCTAAAGTGTTTTGTCAATAGATAATTCCCATTGTAGGAAGGATCCTAAGACATGTTAGTGGATGGTAGCAAGTTGATAGGTTGTTTGAAAGGTCATCGATATAAGGTCAATTGACATGTTTGCTAAAAAGATCAAGAGTTTAATTTTGCATTTAAAATTTTGCTTTTGTTGAGTGTTGTACTTGTTACCACTTGTGTACCATAGGGTGAGTGTGACAATAAATTTATTACAAATTGAGATTATTGTGCATTAAAGCGAAATGGGACAAATGGATTTTTTCAAATATTTGGATGTTTTTTACATTTTTGAAATGTTATAAGGTTGTTTTTTGGATTTTTGGGTTATTTAAATGTTTTTGTGTTTTTTTGTTTTTGTGTCTCAAGGGCTCATCAATGATGGCCTTTCCTACATTTAAGCTTGGAGACGAGGTAGTTTGGATACCATGTTTTTGACATTTTTTTGACTTTTTGACTTGTTTTGGGATTTTGATATGTTTTGAATATTTTTTGAATTTTTGTGTGATTTTGATGATTTGGATATGGATATGTGTGATGATATCAGTGATCTATTTTGGGATTTTGTTGAAAACCAAGCTAAGGTTGATTGATCTGATTGATGGATTGATGATGATAACATTGTTGAGGATACACAACAATGCAAGGATAGTGTTAAGCAACACGAGGACTGGAAGGGGTATGTGCAGGATCATGATGGGCCAAAATGTGCAATATTATGGGTATGTGGCTGACAACTATTTTTTTACCCAAAATTGATGAAAAAAATGGTTTTAAGGGAGATTCTTACTTTTCCAATATAAATTATGTTTTAATTTGAATTTAATAAGTAATTATTATTCATTTTATTCAAATTATGACTAAAGTCCCATTGATAGGCTGATTGAAAAACATCTATAGCTTTCAAACAATATCACATTTTTTGAATCCAAACATGCTACATTATATGCTTCACATACTATAGGATTAAAAAGAAAAATTGAATTGCATGAAGTTTTGACCAAATTAAGGTGGTCAAACATACAAGTTTTATATTTTTAAAAGTATTAAAAATTCATAATTAATTATTTACTTGGAAAAAAATTACAAAAAAAATGCATCACATCAGGGCATGAGTTCTCTACTTATATCTAAAATCTTATAAAAAAATATTATCATTTTATTGTGGTTAGGGTGTTTAGACAAACACCTACTTCTTTTTTTTCCCTGAAATTTAAGTACCATTGCATTGTAATTTCAAATTTTCACCAAATAGATTTTTTTTTTAAACAAACCTAGTAGTTTAGAAACTAAATTCAATTTGTACCAAATTGAATGTAGTTTCTATTCTTACATATTTTAGAAATAATATAGATAAATTATTCAAATTTTTATGTCAAGTTGTCTAACTCTGATTTTTTTGAATTTTTTGCCACTTAAGGGCCTATTTTTTCCATGATGATCCTGCACATACCCGAAAGATATCTCAAAATGATGATGGATTTATTGGATTTGATTGATCAAGATTGTGAAAATTAGTTTGGGACAAAATTTGTTTGAATGACTGATATTGATTCTTTGGATGGATGTTCAATGAAAGATAAAACTTGATAAGGAACATCTTCTTATCAAAATATGCCATGAGTTTGTGATTTGGATTTTTGCTCACAACTACTTTCATCAATTTGATTTCACATTTTCCAATGTTCAAATCACCACATAAGTTGGAAGAGATAGATCAAGAGTTATTCCCAAAGCAAGATGTAAATATCTGCCCCCAGTGTCTAGCAATGTATGGAATGCCATAGGCGGATGCTTGGATGGATGGATATAGATGGAGGGATATGGTAAGCATGCAAAGGATGCCAAGGATTATCTTGTGATAAGATAAGGTGTTCGAACATATCATGCTTATTTTTCCAATAATGCTTCATGGCTTAGATAATGTTGGATAGGATAGGAACAATGTCAATAACCCATGTCAAGATGTTTACCATAAGCAAGTGTAAAGTGTACACCAAACTTTTTTCAAGATAAAGATAATTGGGAAGATAGATGTAGATGGAAGAAAATGGATTGGATAAATGGTTCATGGATGAATGGATTTATTATGGATAAGATGGATGGAATGTTGGATTTTATTATGGATGAGATAAGATGCTTTCACCTAAACTAGCACGCATAGATACTCAATTCTACACATGAACACCTGTTTTCTAGGTTTTCATCATGGTACCTGTCCAAAGCACCACCATAGTGGTTTTCACTGGAGGACTATTTTTTTCTTTACTATTTTCATGATTTTTTCCTCTCTTTTTTGTAAAATATTTTAAATTCATGTCGAACCACCTAGTGGTGTCAATGTAGATGTTTTTTTCATAATGTGCCATTAATATCCTGCTTGAAGAAACTACTTTTGCAAGATACATGCACTTGAATATAACTTTTGAGATTCCTGATATGCTTTGTTGATACTAAAGTTAACCTTGTCTTTATGTACACCTCACAATAGAATGCCTTATGAATCCTTATGATGAATGGTGGCTGCCAATACATGGTCAATGTGAGAATTGGATATCACATGCATAGATGAGGGGATGGTGGAGTATGTTTAGGAGTAAAAAATGGATTGGTTGATAGTTTGGAACCTTTGACTCTCCAAACTTGGGAAGATGAGCAATGATGGGTGGATACAAAAGTGTGCATGGAATTAGGACCAACTACTTGATATACTTTCTATGTCACTTGGGAAGCCTACTTTTTCTTTTTGGACGTCTTTTATGGATACTTTTCCCTTTTTATTTTTCCCCATAGTTTCTTTGACTAATGGAGTTTGATAGGGATAATTTTTCTTTGTATTCTTTGGTATCCACTTGTATTTGATTTGTCCATCATGCTTTGTGACTTCTTTTTCTTTGATGATGTTCTTTGTTCAGATTTGATTCAAATCTTTCTTTTGATGTTTGTCCCAATTCATGGATGGGGTGATGATTGGATGAAGATTCATGGCGTGGCTAGTTGGAGTATTGGAATTGGTTTCATCATAAGGATTCTTCATGCTCCCTATGTTGAAGTTTGTTTGAGACATAGTTGCCTCTAGTATGATGGTAGTAGCACCTTTGTTCTTTGATTCTTCTTGTTTCAAGATTTCCTATTTAGCAAGAATCCAATGAAAAATGACCATTGCAGATGATGTTAATTCAATTTGCTACTCTGCTGACTTCAAAATATCATGTTTGGTCTAACCTGTTTCCTTGAGTGGATAATGTTGGATATCTTCATATATTATGTTCTAATCTAGATTTGGGATAAATATGATCCTTATGTTGATAACATGAGCTGAATGTAAGAATCAATAACCACCTGGTCTTGTGTAATAATGTCAAGAGTAGAGGAATCTTTTTTTGAATGAAGATCATCTATGTGTCCATCCAAAGAAATCATCTCATGGGTAGGTGGAGAAGTATGTGTTATATGGATATGATCATTATTTGTGACATCTTGTATAGATTGGATAATGCCCATTAGATAAAATTTTAGCATCTTGGAAATACAAATTCTTGATCTTGATTAATTTTAGAATTTCTTTCGATGTGCTTTGGATCAAGTTCTTGACATGGGTCAATTTCAAAGGATGGGTTGCTTATATTAGAAATGGGAAGTGACTCAATACCCTTTTGAACTTTGAGTGGATTTGGATCAATTGTTGAGTTGAAGATTCCTTCAGTATCTATAACCATGAGATCAAAGGATATCAATATGTCTTGGAAAGGACCATTGCTAGACTTTGGTGAAAGATGGTGATCCTAATTTGGAATAAATTCTTGAGATATGTCATCTAACTCATTGGATGATGTGGAGGCATTGTCAACATGATCATTGGTAGATGGATCTTGGATTATATCAATAGGATCAAATAATGTTAACACTCCTTCAAATAGATCATTGTAGGATACTATTAAGGGGTTTTGATCAAGACTAAAAAGTGACTCTTGTTGTATGTTGATTTGATCATTAGATGCAATAGAAACATCTTCAAGATGCTTATTGATGGATGGATCTTGATCATTTTTTTCAAAATTGTGGTGGAGAGATTTCCATTGCTATCATTAGTGGTTGAAACTTGATCATTGTCCTCAACAATCATTATTCCTTGATCAAGAAGGCATTGCATGAGATTTTTGAGTTAAATACAATTTGATGTTTTATGAAGATGTTTATCTATGATACTGACAATAAGGTCTACCCTTATTCCAAGGGAAGTTTATGATAGATTTGAAAGCACTTACTTTTGGAAGAGTAATGATTTTTGCATTAACTAGCTTGTGTAATGCAGATTCAATTGGATCCCCCAAAGGAGTGTATTCATGTTTGTTACCTTGTGAGATTTGTACTTGTTCAAATTGACCTTATGGTGATTGGTTTTGGAGATGTGGTGATTGGGGTCATTGTTGATGTTGTTGATCTTGATATCCAACTTCTTAACATTGGGGATATTATTCTTGATGAGGTTGTGGAGACAACTCAATGTTTTGATGATATGGCTTAACCAATGGGGGGTGTGTAGATTTTGGGGTGGATATGTCTCTTGGTGATATGAATAAAAAAAAATTATAAGTATAGCAATTTTATTCCACAAAAAAAAAATCTTGATTTTGATCTTGACACCCTTGATATAGTTGATTTGGTTGTTGGTCAAGCATATTTGGAACATACACTTGTGGTATTTGTATGGGATCCTACACAAATTGATTTTGGATAATGTTCTAATTTGGTATGATTTTTAGATTTGTCATTATAGGTTGGCATTGAACATTGTTGTGGTTTGGAAACACATTGCTTTGATTTAGGTAACTTTGATTTTGCATGAGTTTACTATGATTTGAATCAATTTACATTGAGTTGTTAATATATTGCTTGGATTTTGAACCACATTGGTTTGATTTGCAAATGTATTTGTCCCATAGTTTACCAAGTGTGGATTTGATATGTTCATGTTTGGTAAGTTTGTACTTGGTATATATTCACATTTGGAATGTATTGACTTGATGGGATAATGTTGTTTTGTTGAAGACTCATGCATTAATTGTTTGGATGATAGATTTGTAGGTTTTGACTTTGATTTAACTCTACCATAGGGAAAGGTGTTCCAAAACTTAGATTGGGCATACTCACATTTGTTGTATCATTGAGGTTTGTAGGATATAATTATCCCAAGTATGGATTGTATAAATGTGAGTTTTGATAATCCATTGGCATTATAAGGCTTTGATAGATTAGTTGATTTAGATTACTCATGATGTATGAATTAAGTTTATATTCCATGTTTTTCTTGTATTTTGACCTTATTTACCTCTAAGGGATTTAGGATCAATGATGATATGAAAGATGAAAGGGTGACTAATATGGGTGTTTGAAATTTTAAGAACTTTGGTCAATGTTAGACTTAGGTTTTGATTTTGATTGTTTTGATTGGATAATGATGTGAATCCTTAGATGGACATGTGATCTTAGGAAAAAATTGTTCAAAGGGGTGCTAATTTAACTCGAGGTATGAGAGAGGATGCATTCTCAAAATCCTAGCTAAACAAGGTGATTTTGATTTGGTTTAACGATGTACCCAAGTCTAGATAATGATATTTCCAAAGTTGTTTGGTGGGATGGATTTGATAGATGTTTGAGTTGGATGAGATGATTGATTTGATCCTAAATGAACCTAAGAGAGACTTTGTTTACAAGACCAAGGTAGTGAAGATCATGCTTTTCCCTAAGAGTACTTCAAACCAAAAAGATCAATGTTTGCTTAAAAGACCATAAGACAAAAGATAAAACAACACATGTGTGGGGTTTAATTGATTTCATCTTGATTAAATGGATTCTTTTTACCACATCAACTCATCTTGTTTAAATTTCAAACTAAATGTTTGTCTTAGCTCCTTTTAATTCTAGACAAGGTCCATTATGTGAAAATCAAGGAGTTAAGGCCATAGTTTCCCTAGGTTGACTTTAGAGAGAGAAAGTTGAGATATGGGACCAAATATTTAGAAGCCTCTAAGGATAAAATCCCTAGGGATAAGCAGTAACAATTGGACTCTTCAAGGATATTTTCTCTTTCCATAGGGTTTGAAATTTAGATTTTTTTTTAATATTTTTTTCAAATTTTGAGATCCAAGCAATGTGTTTGATTAACTCACAAATTGAAAAATTCTAGGTTTGAAATGACCATACTTGTTGAGTTTGTTGCAAGTATGAATGAGTATGGTTGTGTTGTCATTAATGTTGCCCTTGATGTCAACACAGTATAGGTTGTTGCAAAGAAAAGAAACAAGTGATTGAAGGTCGTGCATGTATAACTTTGAGATACTATGGAGATGTTGTGAGTACATGGAGTTATCTTTATGGTGTTGCGGGTATGCTGATATGATGAGTTACCAAGTGCTTTTGAGAAATATGATGAGTTATCAACTTAAGGGTGTTGATGGTCAGTGTTTTGTATCTTAAGTTAATGAAAGTTAGCTATGGAACCAGAGGATGGAACATGTAAATTTTGACAATCTAATCAAGATTAGTTCAAGAGATTTTTTCTAGGATCTGCCTAAAATCACAAAGCCTATCAATATTGTTTGCAAAAGTTATCAATTGGGAAAAAAAAGATGTAGTTTTAAAGGAAAAGAATAATCAGCTACGAAAATGCTAGAATTGATCCATAAAGACCTCTGTGGTCCCACCAGAATAGGAATTCTTAAATGGTGATAAGTACTTTATGCTTTTAATAGATGATTATTCTAGAATTACATGGGTTAGTTTTCATAGGGAGAAAACTCAAGCTCTGGATAGATTCAAAGTGTTCAAGGCTATAGTAGAGAAAGAAGTGAACCTAGAAATAAAATGCTTAAGGTCTAATAGAGGTGGAGAATTCACCTCCAATTAGTTTAATACATTTTGTGAAGAGCATGGTATAAAGAGACATTTTCTACTCCTAGAACTCCTCAGCAGAATGAAGTTGTTGAGAGGAAGAACTGGACTATTCGAGAAGTTGCAAGGACTATAAAGAAAGAGGAATATGTACTTGATGTATAGTGGAGAGAATTAATCCACACTATTGTTTACATTCTCAACAGAGTTCAAATCAAAGGCAACAACACAAAGACTCCTTATGAACTGTGGACTGGCAAGATTCCTACTATTAAGTACTTTAAGGTGTTTGGAAGCAGATGTTATATTAAAAGAGATGATGAGAACCTTGGAAAGTTTGATCATGCAAGATGTGATGAAGGTATTTTCCTTGGATATTCAACTAATAGAAAAGCTTATATATGCTTCAATAAAAGATTGAGAAAGATAGTTGAAAGTGCAAATGTAAAAGTTGATGAAGATATAAATAGACTAGTTGAAATAAGTGAAGTTGAACGAGATGAACCTATCTGAAGACAAGTAAAAGAAGAGAATAAGAAAGAAGAAGAATATATTAAAGAAGAATAAGAAGAAGAATAAGCTCTGGAACCTGCTCCTAAGACCCCAAAATATGTACAAGAAAATCATCCTGAAGAACAAATAATTGGAGATAAAAGTGAAGGTGTAAAGACAAGAAGCAAAGTGGTGGTAGCTAAGGTAAATCCATGTTGACTTTCCAAGATAGAACCTAAAACAATGTGTGAAGTATGCAAAGATGAGAATTGGGTTAGAGAAATGAAAGAGGAGTTGAAGTAGATAGAGAAAAATCAAACATGGGAATTGGTTCCTAGACCTGTAAACAAGAACATAATTGGTGAAAAGTGGATGTTTAGGAATAAGTTGAATAAGAATGGTGAAGTAGTAAGAAACAAAGAAAGACTTGTATGCAAAGGTTATACACAGGTTAAAGGAATAGAATTTGAAGAGACATTTTCCCTGATGGCAATAATTGAGGCTATTCAAGTGTTTTTGGCATTTTCTACTAAGAAAGATTTCAAGGTATACTAGATGGATGTTAATTTTGCGTTCCTAAATGGAGAATTGGAAGAAGAGGCGTACATGGAACAATTGGATGGATTTCATTTATCAGATAAACTGGACATGGTCTGTAAGTTGAAAAAGGCATTATATGAACTCAAACAGGCTCCCAAAGCATGGTATGGAAGGTTGGAAAAGTATTTGACATGACAGGCTCAACAAAGGCTACATAGATAGCAATCTCTATTTCAAAATTGAAGGAAATGGAATGTTGATAGTGGTTGTGTATGTTGATGATATTATCTTTGGAGGAAATGAGGGTATGTACAAGAAATTTGCAGAGGAGATGTAAAAAGAGTTTTAAATGTCTATGATTGGCGAGTTGAATTTCTTTCTTGGACTTCAAGTGAATCAAACTAATAAGGGAATATTCATTTCACAATCAAATTATGTTAAAGAATTATTGAATAATTTTGGAATGGATGACTCCAAACCAATCTGTACCCCTATGGTGATTGGATGCAAATATAGTAAGGATGATGATTCTCCTAAAGTTGATCAGACCATGTACAAATCTATGATTAGTGGACTGTTATACCTTATTGCTAATAAACTGAATATCATGCATGCAGTATGTTTGGTTGCCAAATTTCAAGTAGAACCTGAAGAAGAACATGTTACAACTATGAAAAGGATATTCATATATCTAAAAGGCACTCTGGATTATCATCTATGGTATCCTAAGGATATTGATTTCACTTTGAGTGCTTACGTTGTTGCAGATTGGCTTGGTTGTTTGGATGATCAAAAGAGTACAAGTGGTGGTGCATTCTTTCTTGGAGGAAGATTGGTTTCATGGCTAAGCAAGAAACATGATTCAGATTCTTTATCCAATGTAAAGGTTGAGTACATTGCAACAACATCTTGTTGCACATAGGTATTATGAATGAAGTAAACATTGAAGGATATAGTCCTGTGGTATGTGATGATTTTATCTCTATCTTCTATGATAATACAAGTGCAATAAATATTTCAAAGAATTTGATTTAATGCATTCAAGGACAAAACACATATCTATCAGATATCATTTCTTGAGAGATTTAAGGTATTGGAGAATGAAGTTAGGCTTGAATATGTGCCCACAAAGGATCAAATTGGTAATATATTTATGAAGGCTCTTTTGAATGATACTTTTGAGTATCTTGGGAGAAGTTAGGGGTTACTTCCCCTCCTTCGGACTAGGTGCACATGAAGGTGCATCCCTCAAGTGGATCTACAAATTCTTCATTTTTCTGGACTAATGACTTGGGTCTACTCTGCAAGGGGAGTAAGAAGTATCATTGTTGTAGTATGAGATGTAAGTGCATGATGCAGAGCAAGGAGGAAAATCCTTCAAAAAACACAATTTAACCAAACTCAAACAAATATTTCTTATTCATCCATTTTGACTTAATATTCCCTTCACAAAACACTTGGTTCAATAAAGCTACAAAACACCCAAAACTGTAATCAAGGCACAAAACACTTACTGAACCCTCAAAACACCTTGAATATCATAAAAATGGTAGATTCAAGCTAGAGAAGGTCTCTTGCAACACTGATCTCTCATTTCTCCAAACGTTCACTCACAAGAGGCTCATTTGCTTATAATATTCCAAAAAACAAAATTAGGTACAACTTTCCAACTAGTGTGAATCTCCCAAAATAGAATACATTTTCAAGTACCCATTAAGGCCTTCCTCAACATATCAGGAAACCAAATAGGCTTGCTTTGAAAATCATCCTCTTAAATTTGAATTCCCTATAACAACAAAGCCCAATTAGGATTATTTTCCAAAGTGGCTATAAAATCCTTCACCCAAACCATAAAACCTTATTCCACTACTCTCAAAAAGTTACATAAATCTTGAATCTATAAATTTTTCCAAAGAAACAACCACCAAGTGATCAAAACACAAAACCTTTGCTTTAGGCCATTTCATGCTTGTATAATGAGGATTTATAGAAACTCTATTCTCCAGACCTCCAACCACTTTTCCAACACCTAATACACACCAAGTAAGACCTTAACATGCTATTCCAACCATCTCCCATCCTTTAAAACTACAATTTCATCTAACCACAATTCTTAACCTCCATTATTGGTTCAAAACAAGACTAAAAACACCTAGGGAATCAATCCAAAATCAACAAACCACCTCCCCTACTCTTGGAAAATACACAAACAGAAAACCTACATCTAATATTTCCATTCCATGAAGTTATTACAAGATTCACCAAGTGGAATGGCCTAGATTTCCATTTTACTACTTAAAACCCTCAAAATAGGGTGCTACAAATTATTCTTAATAAAAAGCTTGTAAAATCCTTAAATCTCTATGGAATTCAACCAAATCATGACCAAAATGAATTTATCTTAGGCCTCCATTGAATTAAAGAGCTTTTAGATCATTATTGCATAGTATGGACCCATACAGGGGTTTGCAACAACAAATTACCAGTAAATTGCAAGGAAAATGGTATTTTGTTATTGATTCAACTTCAAAAACCAAACTCTAACTAGGTTCCTCGAGCATTTCTCAGAAATATTTATACTTTTTACATCAAAATACAATCAATTCAACTAACTCCAACCAACATTTAAACTTCCTTGACCGTTGATCTCCCCATTTTGCACTTTTTGCACTTTTTTGCCATTTTGCATTTTTACAACATTTTGCAAGAAAAACAAAAAACTTGACAACCTAATACTAACCAACCCAAGATGACTCAAGTACATTAAAAATGGTCTATTATGACCTTATTTCTTGACAAAAGACTCTAAATACCCCAAAACCTATCAAATGACCATATTTACATAAGTTGTTTTGGTGTCCCTGCACCAATGCACTCCTAAGGGGGAGTGATCAAACTCTTTGTTCTTTGCCAATGTTGATGTCAAAGGGGGAGAAAGATTCATGGGAAAATGAAAAATTTAAAACAAGTCCAGAGATAGTGAGAGAGAATATGGTAAAGAAATAGAATGTGAGAATGTTGTGTATGTTGTCTAATCTAGAAAATAAAGAAGAGTTTGTATTGTGTCTTTGGTGATTTTTCACCTCATGTGTTGCCATCAATGACAAAGTGGGAGATTGTTGAAAGTATGAATGAGTATGGTGGTGTTGTCATTAATGTTGTCCTTGATGTCAACACAGTATAGGTTCTTGTAAAGAAAGGAAACAACTGATTGCAGGTTGTGCATGTATATTTGAGATATTGTAGAGATGTTGTGAGTGCATGGAGCTATCTTTATGGTGTTGTAAGTGTGTTGATATGATGATTTACCAAGTGCTTTTGAGAAATAATGAAGAAGGAATTGTGTGTGTTCATAATGTTCTTTGGTTTGTGCTTTGCATTTCTTTTGTGTTGATCCTATACTTGTGTGGATCTGAAGTGTTTGTTTAAGGGAATCCTTGGGTGATATATCCTAGATTAGAGCTTCTGGTTTGATGAAGAGTAAAAGTTGTGTTCACCGATTTGTGAATTGGTCTGGCAGAGTTATTTATTTATGGATGAGGAGAAATTTATTTTCTCTAAAATTCTCCACTAGTTTGTTTTAGGTCTTGCAGATATGGTAGAAGGCTTGTAATGGTGTTATCTATGCTCTGTAAAGATGTTCATGGTTTGGTGCTCTGGAAGACTAGATTTATAATTACTATGTGTGTCTGTATAATCCGAATGGACTAATGGAAAGTATTTTGTGTATGAAGGTTGTTGCATTAGTTGTTAATGAATATGAAGGCATCCAAGATGTGTTCCAATGTATGATGAAGTGTGTTATGTGGTTCACATGTTATCTTCTTGTTGAGGAAATGTGTACTTCAAAGTTTATTTGTGTTTTCATTAGGTTTGGCTGACCTGGTTTCTACATGTCATGCAAAGGATAAGTATCAATTAAGGAAGTGTGTGATCAATCTGAGATGTTGTTTTAGGTCTTGGTTAAGTGTTGGTTTGGTCCACTCTCATTCTCTTCCATCACAAGAATGTTGAGTTGTCGACCTAATTTGAATTTTTTAAATGAAGCATTTGTAGTTGACCTTGGAGAAAATTTCTAAGGTTGAAAGATGGTATAAATACAAGTCATGATGTGAAGGATTGGATATGATGATGCCACAAGTGTGAGAAGCAAGAGTATGCAAAGGTGAATTAAGGCAATAGTACTTTCAAGAGTATGACTCCTGAAAGTAGTGAGCTGATGGTGTTTGCAATTCCCTGATCAAGGATGTGGATGTGTGCAAGTTTTTGTGGTGGAAATTTTTTGTTATCTTTCATTGTCTATAGGTAGTGAGTCTCCATTCTAGACAGTGAGTCCTATTTATAGGCAATGAGCCTTATATATGAATAGTGAGTCCTATCTTTGGTAGTGATCCTCTTTGTAATCAGTTTTGCAATTACTCTTATATTGTGAGTTAATCCTCACTATGGTTTCTCCCTTATTGGGTTTTCCACGTAAATCTGGTGTTTCTTGTGTTGATATTACTTTCTATTATTTTCACTTTGTGCTCATACTTAATAACAGATTAAAGTGGATGTGGAATTAATAAGTGTTTGAGTTTTGTGAATGTGATTGATGACAACTAATTCACCCCCCCTCTCAATTGTCTTATGCATTTCAATAGAGTTCCCACTCGAATTTCTCCAAACACTAAGATAAAGTGAAAAGTTAGAGATTTGGTGACACTGGCTCCCCTCAATAGCACACACTTCTTAGGACCACCAAATCTCAAAATCTCAATGACCCAAAGATCCTATGAATTTTTCTATTTCTACTTTGAATAGTACAAATGTGGGGCAGCTTTGAAACGACTATTCTTTCACCAACAAGTATTAAGGATTTTGGATTCTAAACAATGTTTTGTAATAAGGGCTTTTGGTTTAGAGGATACTATGATAAATTCCCTTGAGAGGCCTCCCAACGCTTAAACACAATCTATTTTCACATCATAGAGATATTAGGGGAGAGCTATCATGTACCACTTCCTATTGATTGCAATTTTCATTACAACCACACATTTATATAGCAGTTCAAAAGAGCTTGGCTTTAGCCCATTACCACTTGGTTCATCCCCTCCTTTATTGGTCTGGCAAAGTTATTTATTTATGGATGAGGAGAAATTTATTTGCTCTGTAGTCCTCCACTAGTTTGTTTTAGGTCTTTCAGATCTGGTAGAAGGCTTGTAATGGTGTTATCTATGCTCTGTAAAGGTGTTCATGGTTTGGTGCTCTGTAGAGCTATCATGTTCACTGATTTGTGAATTGGTCTGGCAGAGTTATTTATTTATGGATGAGGAGAAATTTATTTGCTCTGCAGTCCTCCACTAGTTTGTTTTAGGTCTTGTGGATCTGGTAGAAGGCTTGTAATGGTGTTATCTATGCTCTGTAAAGGTATTCATGGTTTGGTGCTCTAGAAGACTAGATTCAGAATTACTATGTGTGTCTATACAATCCAAATGGACTAATGGAAAGTATTTTGTGTATGAAGGTTGTTGCATTAGCTGTTAATGAATCGGAAGGAATCCAAGATGTGTTCCAATGTATGATGAAGTGTGTTATGTAGTTCACATGTTATCGTCTTGTTGCAAAAACATGTACTTCAAAGTTTATTTGTGTTTTCATTAGGTTTGGCTGACTTGGTTTCTACATTTCATGCGAAGGATAAGTATCAATTAAGGAAGTGTGTGATCAATCTAAGATGTTTTAGGTCTTGGTTAAGTGTTGGTTTGGTCCACTCTCATTCTCTTCCATCACAAGAATGTTGAGTTGCCGACCTAATTTGAATTTTTTAAATGAAGCATTTGTAGTTGACCTTGGAGAAAATTTCTAAGGTTGAAAGATGGTATAAATACAAGTCATGATGTGAAGGATTGGATATGATGATGCCACAAATGTGAGAAGCAAGAGTATGTAAAGGTGAATTAAGGCAACAGTACTTTCAAGAGTATGACTCCTGAAAGCAGTGAGCTGATGGTGTTTGCAATTCCCTGATCAAGGATGTGGATGTGTGCAAGTTGTTGTGGTGGAAATTTTTTGTTATCTTTCATTGTTTATAGGCCCACTGAGTCTCCATTCTAGACAGTGAGTCCTATCTATAGGCAATGAGCCTTATATTTGAATAGTGAGTCCTATCTTTGGTAGTGATCCTCTTTGTAATCGGTTTTGCAATTACTCTTATATTATGAGTTAATCCTCACTATGGTTTCTCCCTTATTGGGTTTTCCACGTAAATCTAGTGTTTCTTGTGTTGATATTACTTTCTATTATTTTCACTTTGTGCTCATACTTAATAAAATATTAAATTGGATGTGGAATTAATAAGTGTTTGAGATTTGTGAATGTGATTGATGACAACTAATTCACCCCCCCTCTCAATTGTCTTATGCATTTCAATAGAGTTCCCACTCGAATTTCTCCAAACACTAAGATAAAGTGAATAGTTAGAAATTTGGTGACACTGGCTCCCCTCCATAGCACACACTTCTTAGGACCACCAAATCTAAAAATATTAATGACCCTAAGATCCTACGGATTTTTCTATTTCTACTTTGAATAGTACAAATGTGGGTTGGCTTTGAAATGACTATTCTTTCACCAACAAGTATTAAGGATTTTGGATTCTAAACAATGGTTCATAATAAGGGCTTTTGGTTTAGAGGATACTATGATAAATTCCCTTGAGAGGTCTCCCAACACTTAAACACAATCTATTTTCACATCATAAAGATATTAGGGGAGAGCTATCGTGTACCACTTCCTGTTGATTGCAATTTTCATTACCACCACACATTTATATAGTAGTTTGAAAGAGCTTGGCTTTAGCCCATTACCACTTGGTTTGTTCCCTCCTTTCGAAGTGGGGAGGAAGGCTCTTCTAAAGGTGAGAAAAAGTGAGGGAGTACACATGTAGTTTGACTTCCTAGTTCGTCTAAAGCACAAGGAGGGAACACACACAATGTCTTTTCCTCACACTAGCATTGGGGTTCAATTTTAGATCTAGATTGAAATGTGTGGGTGATTTTAGACAACCAATGCCTTGAAAGAATGCTTTTGATTCTCAAGATCACCAAGTGGCATAAGAGAAGTGCATACACATTTAAGTGACAAGAATGACAAGAATTGCAAAATTCACAAAAAAATGAAAGCACAAGTTATTCTTAATCCCCAATGTAAAGATGAATTCATTTTAAGCACCAAAAGCTAAGTGTGAGTTTTTCTTGTTCATTTTTAGCCCAAAATAAAAGTCTAATGAGTTTCTAATGTTCAAATTTTAGTCCAACTTGAAAAAAAATCAAATCAATGATTAATTTTAATCCCAAATTGATCTAGTTGGCCTAAAATAGAAAACAAAAGTAGCAAATGAATGCTCTAGACTATTACAATAAGCATTTAAAAATGCTTTTTTCAAGTTCAAGTTCAATGCCCACTTCCAACTCAAATATTAATTCTTCAAATATTGTTTCCTACACTTTAATTTTTCAAGTTCCCTGTGCAAACGAAATCCCTACAAGATAAAAAAGACAATCATGCGAGGATCAAGTTATTTAATTAAATTCATTTTAAGCATTCACTACAATCAATAGAATGATTTCAACTAAAAATACTAACGATTTTTCACTAATAAATAAAGCATTAAAAAGAATCATGCTTTCCACAAACTTTAAAGAAAATCTTAACCAAAAATAGACAATTTGCTAACAAAGATCAAAGCCTCTCCTACTAAAAATTCAATTTCAAAAATCTAAGATTTTGTCTTTCAACAATCTTAGAGTTGAATCTTTCTATCTTTTCACAATATCAAAGCCTTTAGCTAACATATTTGGTCATCTAATAAAGATCAACGCCTCTCTCATTAGCAATCCAAAATCAGACAATTTAATTTGTAGACAAGTAAGATTTTGATTCTCATTCACTTAGCCTATAGAAAGCCATAAATGACTGATGCCAATCAATGAATATGCTTGCAAAACCATAAATGAGTGACTTCAAGATATAAATGTAAACGACTTCAATAGAAAAAAACATTATACATATGAAAATCTTCTCTAAAGATATTGTAGACATCCAAATTTGGACAATTAATTTATCCAAATTTATCACTTTTCATCTAAACATCCTCTTATCCAAGTTAATTAAGTAATATTACTATTATTTAATTAATATCCTTAATTCTGCCAAATCCCTAAGGTATTTAATTAATAATTAAATACCTTACCCTCCTTAATCCCCTTTTCATTAAATAAATTAAATAAATATTACATTTATTTAATTCCTCACATGTCTTTTTCATCTAATCCTAATCTATCTCTTAATCTCTTCATTAAGGATGTGCACATGCCTAATCCTTGATTAGGATGTGCACATCCTCCAACTTTTGCAAGTTGTCTTCTAATCCTCATCAACCCCTAATTATCCTCTAATTACTAATTAGTGAAACCTAATTAGTACCTTAGTCAACTCTCCCCATCCCCCAAGGAATTTTTAATTCCTTTTAATTCACCCTAGGCTCCTCTCTTCCCCATGTGAATTTTTAATTCACTTTTATTATTCCTAGAATCCCCTTTTTCCATGCATCTTCTAGAATATTTGACATGTCACCTCATGCACATGTGACCAATTCCCACCTTTTTGGAGCTCACCTTTTACCCTTTAGACTCTCCTAAGAATGTGAATTTTTAATTCACATTTATATTTTCAACCACCTCTCCTTTTCCCATGGAGATTTTTGAGGAATTCCAAAATTCCTCAAATGTCCCTTCCATTCTCACTTGGGGACAAGAAATCCCTTTTTGAGAAAATCTTCTCACTCCCCAAGGTACTTGGAAGGTACTTGTCCTTCCTCCACCTCATGTACCTTTTGGCCACCTCATTTACACCTCACCTCCTCTTAGCCACTTCACCATCTACATGTCAAGATGTGAGGGCTTGTGAGTTCTCAACCCACCATAGCCCTTCATCTTGACCTTGTTGGATCAATCTCAACCATTGAATTCTCTAGAGAATTCAAATTCTCCTATAAATAACCCCTCCTCAAGGGCATTTTCAACACTTGGCCATTTTATAACTACAGATATAAATGTGAAAGACTTTGTTTACCACTCTATGCATCTAATCAATTACTAAGAACAACAATCATTAAATACATAGAAAGGCATTCAATCGATAGTTTTAGTCCCTAATTCATTCAATAGATGGCTGATGATCAAAGACACCTAGTCTCCCAACACCACTATTTACTCCTCTCAAACTAGATACACACAAGATCGGCTACTCATTTAGTCTTCACAATAAAATAACTTTAGCTTCTACTCCCAATCAATGTTCTTGAACAATACAGACTTCAAATCATGTAGAATGTTCCCTAGACAATGATAGTAAATGCAAACAAAAAGCTTGAAGAACACAATAGTCAACATTCAATGCAATGTAACAAAGCTCGATTTCTTCTTACATCCACCTTGCATAGCCACTAATTAATGAGAGTAGCAATATCAAATATAGATGACCTCCAAATTAATGAGAAACAACAATGTTAAGTAGAGAAACAACAAGATTGATGAGAGAAGTGTAGACCAAGAACGTTACTATTTTGACAAAAAATCCTCTAAGAAATGTGCATTTGCATCTCCAAATGAGAACTAAGCTAGACTAAGGTAAGCATAGGATATCATTTCAATCTCATGTCTTGAATTTAGTTGAAAATGAATATTATCATAGTTAATCTTTGTCCAAGAGGGATGGGCGTACTTGGGTAATGCATAGATCTCAATTCTGAGGTCGTTTATTCAGTTTTCTTTTTTGATGAATTATTCATGTTTCCACTTTCGATCATCAATGGATGGAGAAGGAACCTAACATAAGTTATAAGTATCAGAGGAGATTCCATCTAAAACTTACTTTGGTAATAGGGGATTTTCTAGATTCAAGACTAAACTTAATGTTGAGGAAATGAGGACAAAGGTGGCGCCCAAAGACTTGGAGGTTATATGAGATAAAAAGAAAAAATAGAGACTTATTTCCAAGATAATGTTGTAATTGATATTTAAATGTAAATAATCCTTACCTCAAGAATGATTTCATGCCTACCAAATTTTAGATTTCATTTCTATTTTTAGAGGGTAACAGTTCTCTTCATCTTAATTCTGACTAGTAGAGATTTTGTGAAATTTGTTCTACAACATACTATTTTTCTCTTGTAAATAGCTTCTCTCTCTCTACGACCATAGTAAAAATATTAACACACACAAAAGGGCAGAATGTAGCTACAATATAGAGGTCAAAAAGACAAAGAAATACAAAAATGTTGGGAAAATAATATTTGGATCACATCTTCACTTAAAAAGGGTAATAGTCCCCTTCGCTAAAGCTTGAAGTTAGATGGACGAGCACAAGTACTTTACGTTCATAAGAAAGGCTTGATATTCCAATTTTAAATGAAATTAGATGTGATGCCTGAACATAAAATAAAAATATACACTTTGATGGGTAGCCTCTCAAATATTTTGAGTAAGAGTAAACCACAAAACTCAAGAATGCATTAAACAAAATTTGAAGCTTGAACAAAAAAAGGACTCTACAATCCTATTTCATGTGATAGAAAATAGATTGAAATTGAACAATGGATGCAAAAATGTGAGCACTTAACTTGCAATCTTTCTCAAACAAAGACAAATCTTAGCATTAATCAATTTAAACAAGGCAGATAGAGTACTCCTATGAAATACTTGATCATGCTACTTATGAAAATAAGATAAAAATAACCAAAACAACTAAATGAAAGTATATGAAGCATGTAAAACCCTATCCCATAGTGGGAGTGGTACTCCTTTGATGTGTAAAGGATGCCCTTTCCCACCCTGTTGATAAGCTTCCAAAAGGATGAAGATGCAAGTGATGAAGATGAATGTGTGTTTAGTGAAATTGCATATGATTGCATATCATTGTGGATGATTTCTTCATAGAGAAGCCCTCTATAAATAGGGTTCAAGGGTTGAAGAATGAGGAGATTGGAGGAATGTGGGACTAAATAAGAGCCAATGAGAATGTGACACTTGTCACAAAGCTAATGGATGAAGTTGGAGCACATTTTGGGAAATGTGTGAGTAAAGAGGATGTAAGAGGAATAAATGCATATGGTTGGAGATGTAAGAGGATGTGGGTGAGGATGTAGGAGAGATTAATGCATGTGGTTAAGATGCATTAATATTTGGGTAAGAAAGTCAAATAAATGGAGTTATTGGAGGATTATTCCCAAAGCATATGCTTTTGTGAGGGAAAATAGGTGAATTAGTTAATTAAAAGAATTATTTTCATGTGCAAGTTGGGTAGTTAATCAGGGGTTGAGTTTGTCCAAGGTTGATTCAAAAGCTAGAGGAATGATAATGATGATTAGGAGTTGATTAATTCAAAATTAATCAATTTGAAGGGATTAGGGGATTGCCACATTTCATTTAAACAATTTTATTTATTAAATCAAATGAGAGGACTTTAGGGTTTTGATTAAATAAATTGATTTATTTAATTAAACATGATGAACATTAGTGAATTAATCCAATAAATTGTTTTATTTGATTAATAGAAGAATTTTATAATTTGAGTGTCTACACAAAATTGCAGCAAACAATCCTCCTATATAGGTTGGACAT
Source organism: Sequoia sempervirens (assembly GCA_007258455.2). Classification (NCBI taxonomy): domain Eukaryota; kingdom Viridiplantae; phylum Streptophyta; class Pinopsida; order Cupressales; family Cupressaceae; genus Sequoia; species Sequoia sempervirens. The sequence continues at coordinate 67,898 of VDFB02386901.1, forward strand.
ATATTATAAAGCATACACATTCTATTATTTATAGATGCTCACATAGGGTTGCATTGGAATGCATGTCTTTACTCACTATTGTTTAATGTAAAATCCTAATGTATTGAGAGTAAGTTGTATCTTATGAAATTATCTATACTACATCTATAATATTTGTGTTAAAATGGTTCTACATCCTATTTCAAATGAGTATGATGGATATGTTGAGAAGTTGTCTTTTGAAAAGATGAGCAAATGAAGAGAAGACAAGGGAATTATACTATGTTGTGAATTCCTATATGGGTTGATTTAATGTGTTTTCAATCTTTTCTTGGGTGAATGATATGGGAGGTCCCAACTCATTCCCCAAGCATGCCAATCCCTCTAGGTTATAGAGTTTTGTTGGTTTGATTTGGTAATTCTAAAATGATTGGCATGTAATGGAATTTCTTCAAGGATTTATGGATTTAAAATGCAATGGAAAGAGTAAATAATTCTTCCATTAGATGAGTTATTACTGTCCATTTGATTCTAAAACATAGTTTTCCTATGTGTAACTCTCTTTTATTTTGTTAATTATTTAAAATTGATCCTTAAAAAATAACTAAAAAGGGTCTTGGTTGTAAACTAGTAGGAGAAGATAATGTTAAAATAAAACTGGGATTTAATGATTTCAATTCATAATAATTGAGCTAATCCTAGTAGATATAAAGATACCCCAAAAAATGTTCCATCTCTCTACTAAACTTGTTGATGGAAACCACAATTTAGTCATATCAAGACATAATCTTTGAATTTCGATCCCCATTGACAAATAGGGGCAACAATACTCATGAAAAGCCCAAAAGGAGAGGTAATTTTTTTAAATAGAAGTACACAATTAGATCAAAACTAAGTGAGGGCGAGGGTCAGTAGGTCAATCAATATGGATGAGAATAATACATATAAGTATTGAGCAATGAAAGGATTTCTGGGAAGGGATTGAAGTGATTAAGCCTTAGAGATCAAAAGTTCATTATAAGGAAGAAGGAGACAAGAATGAGGTGCCAAGAGTGTATGAAGAGGAAGAAAGATGAGAGGAGATGATCAAGGAGACAAAAGAAATGTTGTACACTTAGCAAACATGAGGGGTGAGGTGATAGAAAGTAATGATGGGAAAATACAAGCTAAGGGAAAACACAAATTTTCCAGTGCAAGAGTAACACAGTGGAAATGTGCTTAAGAAAGATTTTTTGGCTCCCAAGAAAGTCATTAATAAGACAAAAATGAGCATAGTTTCATGAAGAGACAATGGAGCTCACTATGGAACACAAAAAGCTCAAAAAATGAATATAAAATAACTTGAGAGTGAGAGTATTTTTTTTAAAAAAGGATTATCATACACTACATAGGAGAGAGATTAGAAAATATGTTATCATTAAAGAATAAACTAATGAGAATGGGAAAAAGGAAATACATTTGCCTATACCATCCACCAAAAAAGATGAATAACTTACAGAGTAGAAGAGGTGAAGCCAATGCAATTCAAAGGGAGGATATGTTTTTTATCATATGAGAATATTTTTTATTTTCAATTAGTAGTTCTTATTTGATCTCATTATCACCTCAATTGAATTTTGTAAATTCATCTATCCATATTAATGCTCACGGATTCTACATTTATCATTTAGCTAATTGGAACACAAATGTTTCTTCTAATAGAGGTTTTTCTTAAAGTGGTCTATGATGTGAATAAAATTTTATTTTTCATTGTTAAGCCATAGAAATTATTGGTTTTCATGTAAAATTGCATAAGATGTCTTTTGTAAAATGATTTTGAAATAACCTTAATCAAAACCAACATTTTTAATATTATCCTTCCATGAATCTCTATAATTCTAACAAATAACAATTCATGTTTTTTATTATAAAATTCTATTTAATATTTGAAATAAAAATAATAATTAATTAATTAATAATGTGTAGAAGATAATTTATTTACATATTCATGGGTTCATACATTTGGAAGTCTATTCATGTTTGTTCAGCTTATCGTTTTTTCTATGACAAAATTGTGTTCAAGGATAACAAAAATAGTTCAATGATTTATTCTACATTTTTCTTACCTTTATAGAATGGTTTATAATGCAAGCTTTAAATCCTTAAAATTTTGTATATATGAAAGGTTTGAAAGATATCATGAAAACTCCAATGAGTGGGTAGTAAATTTCATAAATATTGTGACAATCAAAGGGTGTGAATGTGGGCTAAATTTCATAATGAATAAATATTGTGACATAATGCACTTATTCCTATAATATAATCCAATTATATAAAATGATGCAAAATAAAATTATTATTACAAACACACAATGATAAAATAATTAAATGGATGCCTAAAAATTGATATATCTTGATGTTTCCTATATAGAACCATCTATGGTTATACATTCTTTCTTTGTGTTCTCTTCTTGCATTCAATTTAATCCACTCAATGTAAGGGAATTAAAGCATATTGCAAAAGTTTCTAACCAAAGATACTTCGAATAAAGATTTGAGCTAATCACATTACATCCCTTCTTTTTCTAAGCTTCTTTAGAGGCCCTTTGATTACTTATAGGGAGAATGGAGTTCTCAAAGAGACACTGGTTCCATGTTCTCTTTAGCTTGCACTCTGCTCTGTTTTCTTGGTGCAGGAGCACCCATTTATTTTCATCAGTATTTGAACAATTTTTCTTGAAGATAGGTTATCTTAGGAGTCTTTGGTCATTTAGTATGTTAATAAGGTCAAATTGATCATTTGAATGTATTTGGAAGTTCAATTTTGCAAAGCAATGAAATGTTGTCAATAATGCTCCAAAAGTGTAAAATATGGAATTAAGGGTTTATGAAGGGTGTTGAGTCTTAGTTTGTGGTAAATAAGGTCTTACTAGATCATTATATATGGTGTTGAGTCATTTTTGTAGTTATTAGGAAGTTTGGGGGTTAAAAGAGCAAAATTGACAAAATTGTCAAAGTTGTCAATATTGTAAAAGTAAAAAATGTAACTTTTGGGAACCCAACAGTCAAGTGGGAATTTGTAAGTTGTTTGGACAGCTGGAGGGAATTTTTTGAGTGGAAATTTTTTAAAAAAATTCCATTCACCGTTGTACAAGTTGTTGAAGCAATTGTGAAGAAGATACAATAAAAGAACCCCTGTTATTGAATCATTTTCTAAGTTTTTTCTATAAATTCTGCTTTACCAACAAATTGTACGGTTTTGTACTTCAATAAATCTCTCTAGAAGTTGGTGTATCCAGTGGTGAAGTGAAATCCATGTAATTTTCATTTGTTTTGATAGTTTTAAGTTGAGATTTGTGCAAGTTTGAACAAAAACACCATAGACAGGCCTGTAAGTGCAGTTTGTGGTTTTGAAGCCCTAATATGAAGTAAAAGTCCATTCCACATATTGTGTTTACTATAACTAAGTGGAATGGGAATAAGAAGTTAATTTTAGGATGGTATAACATTAGATGTGATCTATATGATGATTTTTGGGGGAGAACATTGATTGTCCTAAGGGTTTGTAACAAATTTTGAGTATGAAAATGAAGGTTTTGAGGGAGAGGTTGATAAAAGTGAATGAGTAGAGGCTTTGTGAGGGTAAATTGAGTGAAGGAAGACATAATAAGGTGTGTTGGAGGAATTTTCAATATTGTGAAAGGTTGAGAACTAGTGAATTAAATAAACCCTACCCTAATTGAAGGAAAATGAAGGTTTGTTGGATAAGTGATAGAATGAGGATTTGAGGACCTAAACATTGATGAATTTTTTATTTATTTATTTTTCTTATAGGTTTGAGAAGTTATTATTTATTCGTGGTGAGAATTTAGAATACTTTTTTGTAAAAGAGACCTATTTGAAGGTCTAGTCAGCGTTGTTTCCAGGTTTAGTGAGAGAAAGTCTAAAGGAGTTTATGGTGGTTTTTTTATATGTTTTAGGGTGGCCTAATGGATATTTGGAAATACAAAATCTTGAGTGTGGAAAGGTTCATTGAAGAGAAAATTGGATCAAACTAAGTCTGCAGACCTAATAGACAAAAGGCAGAGTGATACTGAAAAGGAGACATTCAGAAATTTTTATGATTCTTTTATTGTTTAATTTATAACTTGAATTATGTTGTTCTCATTGAAAACCACCTTGCATTAGTTGGTATAAGAGCACAAGGAATAGGTCTTTTGAAGATTGAAAGTTGTTGATAGAAGATAAGAGAGAAGGAAGTTGAATAGTCCAAGTATCAAGATGCCTCCAAAAAGAGATAATGTGGTTAGGAAAATGCAAGAGATGGAAGAGAAGATTGAAAGGTAGATGAGGAAGATGCAAGAACTCCAAAAGATATTTGTAGCAAGGTTGGAGAATGTGGAAACAAGACAAAAGAGAGGAATGATTGTGGCGGATGAAAGTGAGACAAAAGATGATGAAGATGAAGAATATGAAGAATATGAAGAATATGAAGATGTTGAGGAAGAGTTGGACCCTAAAGACCAAAGAATGGCCAAGTTGTTGAAAGTAGTGAAAGGTAACAAGAATAAGGTAAACTTTGAATTACCAATGTATGATGGTACTCTATATGAAGAAGCTTTGTTAGATTGGATTTCTGCTTCAGACAATTTCTTTGAATGTGAAGAAGTATGTGATGAGGAAAAATTTAAGATAGAAAAGATTAAATTGAAGGTGCATGCTTTAGTTTGGTGGGATTATGAACAAGCAAAGAGGAGAAGAATGTTGGTATGTGGCGACTGATCATGCTATACTGTATAGCCCATGGTATATTGTACACCCTGACATGTATCCTTGCTGGGGTCTAGGGCCGAGCCGGGCCCTGGGCGGGGGTTTGGGGGCGGCAGCCCTCGAGAAAAATTTTCTTCCTACTTTTTCACATCATCACCGAAAAAGGGAAAATCAACGAAAAAGGAAAAATCCGATTTTGTAGAACCCAAACATATGGAAGCTTCTAAGCTTGTTAAAAAGGAATTTGGATGGGTATTACTGTATGATGAAAAATACGATTATTCACAAGATTGTAATAGATTTTACACTAGTTAATAAAAGTATTGGATGGCTGTAGTTTGGTGGATGTAGCCCAGATTGGGTGAACCACGTTAAATTTTCTGTCATGATTTATTCTGTGTGTGTTTTAGTTACTTTGTTTATTAATTAAATCTACATTTAATTGTTAGACATCTGCCATTTCTAACCCTAACAAGTGGTATCAAATCGGGTTGTGTTTTGATTATCATTTGTAGGAAGGTCTCACGGTTGAGTGGGAGTCTCACGATTGAGTGGTAGCAATGGCAGATGAGGGTAAGAAGGTTGAGAAGTTTAATGGGCAGAACTATTGGTTATGGAAGATGCAGATGGAGGACTATCTCTATCAGAAGGATTTATGGTGGCCATTGGAAGGGAAAACCAAGAAACCCACATCAATGTTAGATGAGGACTGAGAGATCTTGGATAGAAAGGCTCTTGGCAGTATTGGCCTATGCCTGGCACAATCAGTGGCATTCAATATTACAACAGCAAATACAACTCAAGAGTTGATGGAAACCCTGGAAAAGTTATATGAAAAGCCTTCTGCTTCAAATAAGGTATTTCTTATGAAGCATTTATTTAATATGAAAATGGTAGAAGGTGGGTCAGTTATTGATCATTTGAATGAGTTTAATATGGTCACCAGTCAATTAACTTCTGTAAAAGTAAACTTTGATGAAGAAGTTAGGGCTCTTTTAATTTTGTGTTCTTTGCCTGAAAGCTGGAATATCTTGGTAATGGCTTTTAGCAGTTATGTTTATGGTTCGAATACGTTGAAATTTGATGATGTTGTTGGTGTTATTTTGAGTGAGGAAATTCGTAGGAAAAGCTCAGGTGGAACATCCACATCAGGCAGTGTTTTGAATGCAGAAAACAGGGGCAAAACAAAGCAGAGAGGAAACAATTCTAGAAATAGTGGAAAGTCATGAGGAAAATCAAAGGATAGAAAGTCCAAATCTAGAGACAAGAGGGATTGTTGGTACTGTGGTAAGCCAAGTCATTTAAAGAAAGATTGTTGGTCTCAGAAAAATAAAGAAGGAGACAAAAATGAAGGAAGTAAAGAGGCAAATCTGGTAAGTAATAAATCTGATGAGGATGCTTTGATTCTTTCCCTTGATAATGCTGATGATTCTTGGGTGTTAGATTCAGGGGCTTCATTTCATGCTACCCCCCATAGAAGTTATTTTATTGATTATGTCCAAGGGGATTTTGGGCTGGTTTATTTAGGAGATAATGAACCCTTGTCAGATTGTTGGAAAGGGAAGAATCAAGATTAAGTTGCAAAATGGGAATCATTGGCTACTACATGAGGTAAGGCATGTTCCAAAGTTAAGCAAAAATTTAATTCCAGCAAGGCAACTAGATGATGAAGGTTGTTACATTTAGTGATAAAATTGGAAGGTCACAAAGGGTGCTTAGTGGTAGAAAAAGGTGTGAAAGTAGGCACCTTATATCTTTTGTACTAGCCATACTGCTCCTTCTACTTTTAATTATTACAGAAAAAGGTCAATGTTCAAGAACGTAGTTGCTCAGCAGGTAGAAGATCATACAGTTGTTGTGACTCTGAATCAACACTGTGGCATAATAGACTTGGGCATATGAGTGCAAAAGGTATGAAAGTACTTCATTCAAATAATGTTTTACCAGGTCTAAAATGTGTTAATATGGATTTATGTGAAAGTTGTGTGTATGGAAAACAAAAGAGAGTTAGTTTTCTCAAGGATGGGAAGCAAAAGAAAGATGAGAAATTGGAGCTTGTGCATATAGATGTATGGGGACCAGCTCAAGCATCTTCTCTTGGTGGCTCTCAGATATGTTACATTCATTGATGATGCAACTAGGAAGGTATGGATTTATTTCCTTAGGCAGAAATCTGATGTATTTGAAACTTTTAAAAAATGGAGAAGCTTGGTTGAGAATGAGATGGGTAAAAGGTTAAAATGTCTCAGATCTGATAATGGTGGTGAGTATTGTAGTAAAGAGTTTGAAAATTATTTTTTCTCTAATGGTGTTCGTAGGAAAAAAATGGTTCCAAGGACTCCACAGGAAAATGGAGTGGCTGAGCGCATGAATAGAACGATAATGGAGTGTGTACGGACTATGAGATTGCATGTTGGGCTGCCTTTAAAAATGTGGGTAGAGACTATAAACACTGTTGTTTATTTAATTAATAGAGATCCCTCTAATCCTTTGGGTTGTGGTATTCCAGAAGAAGCATGGAAAGGTAAGAAGGTGAGTTATTCTTTTCTCAAAACCTTCAGTTGTGAAGTATTTGCACATGTAGATTCTGAAAATAGAACCAAGCTTGATACAAAATCAAAGAAATGTGTATTTGTTGGATATGGCATTGATGAATTTGGTTATAGGCTTTGGGATTTTGAAAATTAGAAAATTGTGAGAAGCAGGGATGTCATATGTATTCAATAAGAAAGTGTTGTACAAAGATTTGTTGCTGCAGCATGAGAAGAAAGAAAATTATTATGCCGTGTTGGATGATATTCCAAACAATGATGTGTGGTTTCTCATGTTGGGAAACAACAACAACAAAAAATACCACAAGCTCCTGTTAGACAATCTTCAAGGATAAGTAGACCTCCAAAAATATTTTTTCCCTCTTTGTATACTATTTTGTTAACTAATGCTGGTGAACAAGAATATTATGATGAAGCTATGCAGGCGGATACTAAGGTTCAGTGGGAGCATGGAATGGAAGAAGAAATGGACTCCTTGCTGAAAAACTAGACTTGGGAATTATGCAAGTTGCCTGCAGGTAAAAAGGTTTTACCAAACAAATGGTTTTATAGGCTGAAAGAGGAGGATGGAGGTAAGAAAAGATTTAAATCTAGATTAGTTGTAAAGAGATTTGTACAGAAAAAGGGCATTGTTTTTGATGAAATTTTTTCTCCAGTTGTTAAAATGACTTATATTCGTATTGTTTTAAGTATTGTGGCTGCTGAAGATTTGCATTTAGAATAGCTTGATGTTAAAATAGCCTTTCTCCATGGTGATTTGGAAGAGGAAATATACATGGATCAGCCACAAGGATTTGAGGTCAAAGGTAAGGAGAAACTAGTGTGCAGATTGAAGAAAAGTTTATATGGCTTGAAGCAAGCACCTCGACAATGGTACTTGAAATTTGATAGTTTTATGGCTAAGCAAGGCTACAGTCAGTGTAATTCTGACGATTGTGTTTATTTTAAGAGGTTAGATAATGATAGCTACATTATTTTATGTTTATATATTGATGACATGCTTGTAGCTGGGTCTAACATGGATCACATAAGTGAGTTAAAACAACAGTTAGCAAAATATTTTGCTATGAAGGATTTGGAGGTAGCAAAGCAAATCCTTGGTATGAAAATTTGTAGAGATAGGAAAAACAGAAAATTGTTTTATCTCGGGCTAATTATGTTGAAAAGGTGTTAGAGATTTCATATGGAGAATGCAAAAGTTGTCAGCACACCTTTGCCTAGTCATGTTAAATTGACTAAGGATATGTGTCCAAAGACACAAGAGGAGGAAGAAAAAATGTCCAAGGTACCATATGCTTCAGTTGTAGGCAGTTTAATGTATGTCATGGTATGCACGAGACCAGATATTCCACATGCCGTAGGAGTTGTTAGTAGGTATTTGAGTCATTCCGGAGTTGAGCATTGGAATGCGGTAAAATGGATTCTCAGGTACTTGAGAGGTACATCCAATAACTATTTATGTTTTGGGGGCTCTAATACTAATTTAAAAGGCTATGTTGACTCAGATTTGGCAGGGGATATAGATACTAGGCAGAGTACCACAGGTTATGTATTTATAGTTCGTGGGACAACAGTGAGTTGGATTTATCGATTGCAGTACTTTATCCACCACAGAAGCATAGTATGTTGCTGCAACATAAGCGAAAAAGGAGATGATATGGCTGCAAATTTTCATGGATGAGTTGGGAAAACAACAAGATGGAAATTACTTGTTTATAGACAGCTAGAGTGCTATACATCTTGCAAAGAATTCTTCCTTGCATTCTAAAACAAAACACATACAGTTGAGATATCATTTCATTCGTTTAGTGTTGGAGGATGGACAGGTCAAGCTGGACAAGATACATACATATGTCAATCCAACAGATATGTTTACGAAGGCGGTGACAAGGGAGAGCTCCTCTTCAGCTTTGGTTGGTCTTCAAGGTTGAATTCAAGTATAATAGAGCAACAGGGTCTAAGGTACTTATTTCCAATGGGAGTTGTAATTGCAGCAGTGTCATCCAAAATTAGTCTCCAAGTAGGAAGATTGTGTTGGTGTGGAGCCTGATCAGTCTCCAAGTGGGAGATTGTTGGTATGTGGTGACTGATCATGCTATACTGTATAGGGATAAAGTGCTTTGTGATATCTTACCAATGAGTTGTTTCCATTTACCCCTTTGAAGACCATGGCAATTTGATAGGCACTCAATCTATGATGGGAGAGCTAACACATAATATTTTGAAGGATGGTGTCAATTTCATACTAACCCCATTGTAGGAGAGTGGGAAAGAGAAAATTAAGGCAACTAAGGTTATTACTTTTGGTAAGAAAGAAGTTGAAAAGCTTGTAGGAGATAAACAAGAAGGAAAGAATACATTTGTAGCCACTTCAAGGCCAGGGAATGAAGGGAAAGTAAGTTTTTTGACTGATACAATCATGAGGAGCAATGAAGAAGGTGAGAAAAAGGTGTCTAAGATAGAGTTTGAGAAAGACAAGAGTGAAAAGATAGAAAGTGAGTTGAAAAGGAAAGAAGGCATAGAGGTTGGGATAGTATTTTTTCCTATTGCTAATAATAAAATGGAGAGGTAGCCAAGGATTGTGAAAATAGAGGCAATCAAGTTTGTCAGGATAGAGGATAATGAGAAAGGAAATCTAAATACAAAAGAGCATGGAAAAGAGAAGAAGAGTCAAGGAAAATAGAATGGTTTGAAAGGTGAAGATAGATATAGGAGAAAGGTAGATGAACACAAGATTGATACAAGTTTATTTGCAGGTGAAAAGGTAAGTGCAAGGACAATCATAAACAAAGGAAGGGTTAAGAGAAGTTTTACAGGGCAGTCAATGCAAAAGAGGGCAAAGATAGATGATAAAAAGTTCAGTTACAGAGATAAAGTTGCAAGACAACAGTATATGCTTCAGAGGAAGAGGAAAAGAGAAATTGAAGAGCATGGAGCTACAAAACATGAGTTGGAGCAGTCTAAAGTTCATTTCCAAGAGACTTGGAAAGATTCTAGAGGCAGTCGCATGGTGCAGGAGCACCCATATTTTTTCATCAGTATTTAATAATTTTTTCTTGAAGATAGGTTTTCTTATGAGTCTTTGGTCATTTAGTATGTCAATAAGGTCAAATTGATCATTTGGATGTATTTGGAAGTTCAATTTTGCAAAGTAATGAAATGTTGTCAATAATTCTTCAAAAGTGAAAAATTTGTAATTGAGGGTTTATGAAGGGTGTTGAGTCTTAGGTTGTGGTAAATAAGGTCCTATTGGATCATTAGATATGAAGTTGAGTCATTTTTGTAGTTATTAGGAATTTTGGGGGTTAAAAGAGAAAAACTGCAAAAATTGTCAAAGTTTTCAATATTGTAAAAGCAAAAAATGCAAATTTTGGGAACCCAACAATCAAGTGAGAATTTGTAAGGGGGTTGGATAATTGGAGAGAATTTTTTGAGTAGAATTTTTTTTTAAACATGTCATTCATCATTGTACAAGTTTTTGAAGAAATTGTGAAGAAGATACAATAAAAGAACCCCTATTACTGCATCATTTTCTATTTTTTTTTTGTAAATTCTACTTTACTAGCAAATTGTATGGTTCCATACTTCAATAAATCTCCCTAGAAGTTGGCACATCTAGTGGTGGAGTGAAATCCCTATAATTTTCATTTTGTTTGATGGTTTTAAGTTGAGATTTGTGCAAGTTTGAACAAAAACACCATAGACAGGCCTATAAGTGCAGTTTGTGGTTTTGAAGCCCTAATATAAAGTAAAATCCCATCCATGTACTATGTTTACTGTAACTAAGTGGGATGGGCATAGGAATTTAGTCTTATGATGGTGTAATGTTAGGTGTGATCTATATGATGAGTTTTGGGGGAGAACATTAATTGTCTTGAGGGTTTGTAATGAATTTTGAGTATGAAAATGAAGGTTTTGAGGGAGAGGTTGATAAAAGTGAATGAGTAGAGATTGTGTGAGGGTAAATTGAGTGAAGGAAAACATAATAAGGTGTGTTGGAGGAATTTTCAACATTTTGAAAGGTTGAGAACTAGTGAATTCAATAAACCCTACCCTAATTGATGGAAAATGAGGTTTTGTTGGATAAGTGATAGAATGAGGATTTGAGGACGTAAAACTTGATGAATTTGGTTTTTTGTTTCCTTTCTTATAGGTTTGAGAAGTTATTCTTGATTGGTGGTGAGAATTTATAACACTTTTTTTGTAAAAGAGACCTATTTGAAGGTTTGGTCAATGTTGTTTCTAGGTTTAGTGAGAGAAATTCTAAAGGATTTTATGGTGGTTTTGTTATATGTTTTAGGGTGGCCTAATGGGTATTTGGAATTGACAAAAGCTTGAGTGTGGAAAGGTTCATTGAAGAGAAAAGTGGATCAAACTGGGTCTACAAACCTAATAGACAAAAGGTAGAGTGATATTGGAAAGGAGACATTGAGAAAATTTTGTGATTCTTTTGTTGTTTAATCTAACTTGAATTGTGTTGTTGTAGTTGAAAACCACCTATCCCTACATCATTTCCCCACTCAAGGTTTGTGAGAACATAGTTTTTTCCTTTCCATATATTTTCCCCGCCTTTGCTAAGGCAAGATGTTATATGAAGAGCCAAGAATCGATTATATTTTTTCAAAGTGATGTTGTCTTGTACATATCTTATTCCCATCCACTCAAGGAAAGGGCCCCCCATCCTTCACAATTGGTTGCACCAGATATATAGAACATAACTCTAGCCCTCCTTTTCCATGACATAACCCTCAACAAGAAATAGTTGCAAAGACCGTTATCAAGGCAATATCAGTATAATAGAGTGAGGTGAGTAATAGTGAGAAATTGTTGATGTTGGAATTTGGTGTTAACGATGTGTCAAAACCTAGTTTTCATGATAAGTATTTGGAGTAGTTGTAGTTTTGAAAACCTACGGAGTATAGCCATTATAATTTGAATTGTTTGATTCATGTCTTGGTTTTCTCTCTTGGAATAATTCAAAATTATGATATTAAAATTGCAAGCCTATGTTATGTTAAATGCATAATTAAGTAAATCCATTATGTAAGTATGCATAGGTTCTATTGATTTTATCAATCTATGGTGCAGTTGTCTAGAAGAGTGTAGCATAAAACATTCAGGTTAATGGAATTCTCTATAATCCAAACTATTTTTTTCAAACACTTACAATATTTTCCTAATACTATGTTAGGGATCCTTAATGGAATGCCCTATAATCTATAAAAATGGACTTTGAATCTAATTCAAAGTGTATGAATCCAACTCCAATGAAAAGCTAGAGCCATTGGAACCCATTTTAAATTTTCTTGATGAGAGGATAGCTAGGAAAGGATGGTTATTAGTTTTAGTATGTTTAAATACACCAAATAGTAAAATGTAATTTAGTATGTCAAAAAGAAGTGCAGTTACCTCATTATGCAAAACATTGTGTATACATCTCTTGTGCAACATGGTAGTTAATGTCCAGAGAACATTGCTTTATGGAGGTATTTTCATGTACCTATAGACAAGAAGAGTCTCAGTGGGAAATCATGATATGGCCCATTGATTGATACTTTAGTTTGGAATGCACATTTAGTATTTAATCCAAACATAAGGTTCCATGTTTTTTTGTGTTGTGTACTATACAAAGTGTTTCTAATGTCTTTCTTAATGGAGCAAATAGTGGGACAATCCTTCATAGGAGAGAAACATGTATGTATTTTTTTCCATTAAATAATGTTTCTAATGTAACCAAAACCAATTTTAGTTCTCAAAGGATAATAGAACAAAATTATGAATAGTCATTGTAGATAATATAATTGAAGGGATAAAGATATTAAACAGCTTATCACAATGATGTAACATTTGGCAAGCACTAGACATTGTTCCATCAAAGATTCATGAATGTTCCTCAAATTTCCTTGGGAGTTATGATGAAATAAAAGAGATAAAGGATTTATATGCTCAAGAGGAAGTAAAAGCCTCAAGTTTGTTGGTTGCATTGCCTACCTTGGAATTGTATTTATAGCCCTGTTTATGTATTTTTATCAATGATAATGACTAAACTAAATTTTGATTAAGATGACTTCTTTAGGAAATCTTGTAAAGAAAAGTTAATGGAGTTTACTTCTTGTTATATCTACACATTATGAAGTAGCATTATTTTTGTTGCATATGTTGAATAAATTAGTATTTCATCTTGGTTAGACATAATGTTTTGTTATTGTCTCTCTCCCCTATTCCCCCATATATCTATTACATGTATTGTGTTTCTTAGATTACATTATGGAGCATCCAATTAGGTACAAGCTTGTGGTACTCCAGGAACAATAGCTATATAGATTTAATCTTGTGGTATGGCACACAAGTACCTAGCCCTATGAATGTGTATATAATAAGAGGACCATGTACAAAATAACCGTCACAAGTGAGATATTCAAATGACTATAAAGAGGGGTCATGTCCTATCTATGATTAATTATTCAATTGCTAAAGTAATGAATGGTACATAGTGTGTAGAAAAATTGGCCACTAAAATACCTTGAGGGTAAATGTTTTTCCTTGTTGCTAATGTTTTTCAAAGGATTTTCTGTCAAAGTAGAAATTACAAATATTTATTGAACTACTAAGTAAGATCCAAATTAAACTTGGGCTTGTCATCTGTTCACCACAATGCTCTGCAAGTCATGCATGTTGTGAAGGTCAGGTTTATAACTAGGCTTAAAAAGCTACACTCTGTAAAAATGAAAATTGAAATGAAACCTACTCTAATAACCTTGTGGCTTTTCTTTGGTCTCTTATCATGTAAACATAATTTATTTTTCTGAGAGGAGTTGACGTGCAAGTGGGTAATTTGAATAGGATTTCATAGCAAAATCCTCTATTGGTAAATGCAAAGTCATTCTAGGAGGGAACCCTAAAAACATTGAACTGATTGGACTAAGCAAACAAGTGGAATACCTTCAAGCCAAGCCAACTGATTGAAATAAGATCATTCGATGTGTAAGAGAACATAGGAACTTTAGTTTCAAATTTTATTAAGATTGTTGATCTCTGATGAAAGATGTTAACAAACTAAAGCACACATTTTGTGATTGCAAGAGCTTTTCATAATAACAAATTCAAAAGGATTATCTTACATAATTCAAGTGTTCCAATCTTAAGTCTTGACCATGTAGCACATATGTAGTGCCTATGATCCAAGAAAGAAGATTTTACTTCTATTTTAATAATCCCAATGTAGCTTTCATTTTTTTAGAACATTGTGTGATAAGGATACAAATAGAAAACTTTGAGAGTTTACGTGGAGAAATGTTATTCCTGCTTCTCAAGAGGTCATTTTGTACAATATGTAAGCACAAAATGGACAAACAAATGAGGGAATTTAGTATTGTTTGTCTAAGTTTCTAGAATGAGGGAAAGCAAGAACATGAGGATGCAGTTTCAGGGATGGTGAAAACTTTGCCAATTTTTTGGGACAATGAGGGTGAATATATATATATATATATATATATATATATATATTCTATTAAATTTTCATTATTTGATGTTTAGATATGTTATAATATTATTTAATTTATTGTAATTTTAAAAATAATACAAATTTAATATAAATATGTTAAACAAAGTAATAAAAAATTAACTCCCTGAAAATGATATATCTTGACCTTATTTATATATGTTATTTAATGAGATAGATATGCTAGTAATAGTGAGAATCCAAATCTCTATAAAATTGTTAATTGGTTTTTGTGTGATTTTTTTAATAGAAAAATAACAATTACAAACATTAAAAAAACCATTAAAAAAACCGTGAAACCCCTAAAGATCATGAGGTTGGGCCTATGAGTGTCGATCATAATAGGAGTTTTTCAGAGGTGGATGCTTCTGAATCACTAGGTCTTGGGATGCCCCCTCCGGTCGTCTTAAATGGTGGGGCCGCTAAGGCAACCCATATTGAGTCAATGACTGCCATTTCAGGTGAAAGTGCATCGACTTCCCTATCTAGTGGCTCTTTAGAAAAGTCTTTATTTATGCAAAGGAATCAAAATGTAACCCCTAATACTTTGGATGTTGGCTTTCATCTTCATGAAAGCAACAAACTGGCGTGGCACGGTAAGGCGGTGCAAGTGGAAGATGGTTGGATCATAATTAAGGGCAAAAAAGATAAATCCTCTTGACCATCTTTTGATATGACTCTTGACTCCCACAAGAAAAATGTAAAATGTAAATCTTAATTGGTCTTGTTTTGGAGCTGGTTTTTATTGCTAGCTACTTGCTGTGTTTTCTGCAGCCTTGCTCTTTTTTGTTAAAGGGTTTCAGGTCCCTTCAAAATCTATTTTTTTCTTTATCAAAAACATTTAAAATATTATTCTTAAAAAAATATAAAAATAACATTTAGAAAGATTTAATGAAAAGCATCAAATTTAGTCAATTATATTTACTTAAAAAAAAAATTATATTTGAAAAACATAAAATTCTAATTTTATAAAATTATAGTTTTTAATTGATTCAAAACCGACTTACTAATAATCTTAAATTATAATTTAAAAATTAACAATAAAGAGATGCAATAGTTATCTCTAATTTTTTAAATAAGTGTTTGCATCTCATTATAGCCTGTCATAAATGAGTCCACTCTGTCCATGCGCCAGCTATTTGATCGCCTACTCATTTCGCTGATAGGCGTTCCCTCAGCGCCACCCAACTCTTGTACAGCGGTACTCAGGAATCGGCGGCTCAAAAACGTTCTGAGTACTGGGACAACCATTGAAGAGATCTGAGCCTCTAGCGTCAAAATCAACAACAGAAACGTGGTCACTTGTTACGCAACGCTCTTGGCTGCTTCTCCACCATACACTTTATCTGACCAAGGCAGGGAAGAGATTACAAGAGCTATACATGACGTGATGCCAAGGAAGAACGGGGGCAAAGAAGATGACGAATTTAACGAATATAATGGCATTTCGAGTCTGGCTGGGGTTTATGGTGTAGGAGTAGAGGAGGAATTCGGAGAAAGTTTTGTTGACGACACAGAAGCTTTTCTCCAACGGCCAGATTCGGCCGCTGCGTCTCTCGCCTCTCCTTCAATAGGGCTGCAATTTTGACAAGTCTAGCGAGGGTTTCAAAATGTGGGGTTCGTCAAGCGATTCGACGCTATGTTTGTCATTGAAAGAGGGGCATGTTAACCATATCAAACATCTGTTCTGTTGGCAAAATGATATATATGCACACGTGGCAATTGGTAAGAAAAGTCTTTATTTTGGCGTGGCATATTTTTTGTGAAATATATGATGGCAATTGATAAAAACAGGAAAATTAAAATGACACAACATAATGTTGTCGGCAGCAGTGATTGAGACCGTAATCTGACAGTCTGAACACATTATTTATTATTCCCAGTTTTTTCTCGCCAAGTATTGACTTTGCATGGCGGACTCCAAATTGTGATTAAAAGAAGTTAAGGTTGTGGGTATTGTTTTAGTCTGTGCAAACGGTTTTTTGGTTCATTTCTTCTCTGCGAATAACAAGATGATTTAGTTCTGCAAAACAGAAAAGTCATTTGATGGGTCAAGATAATTTCGTTCTGCAAGGTCATTTAATGGGTATAGTTAAATTAACAGGCAGGTTCATTGTTTGTATTTTGAAATGAAGTTACAGGTCTATATGAATTTAACTTTCACAGAAAGAGTAAAAGATTTTCTTACATATTTGATCTTTGCTCCCATGTATGAGGATCTGGGGAAAATTAAAAAGGAGAAACTTCTCAGGATCAGGCAGAGACTTGGGCATCACAGGTATGAGGTTTTGCATTTTTGATATCTTCTAAAGAGGGTTTCAAACCCAGAATATCTCTACGCAGTTTTAGAAGATTGAATAAATTTTGGGTATTAAACCCAGGATATTATATACAGTTTTTTTTGTTTGTTCAAAACAAAAGGAAATGTTTAAGCATTTCCAGTCAGTTGCAATACAAAATGACGTTATGGAAACTGTTTTTCGAGTATCTCAAAAGTGAAATTATATGGAAGCTTAATGATTACCAATTTTTGACAGAAACAAATTCGTAAACTAAAACTGTTTTGTTAGTTTCTCGAAAAGCATTTTAAAAAGGAAGTTTGTATAACAAACTCTAACTAGTTCAGTTAGATACATGTAACTGATCTGATTCGAAGTTCATTTCTATAAATATAGCACTTGTAATCTTTAGATACATGTGAGTGTGTGTAAAAAACATATTTATATGTATCTGAGGATAAGAGGCTTGAAAGTTTTTATCATAAACTTGTGTACATATATGAGTGACATATACACATTTGTATATGTATATGAGATGTATTAAAATTTATGAGCAGTAGTTACTGCCGATTGTAAAGAATTGGGAATCAATAAAGGATACAGGTTCAAGGAGTGGTTTTTCTCCCTATGACAAAATCGTGAGGTTTTGGAGGGTTTTCCACTCAGCACAATTTGGGTGTCTCTTCATTTTGTGAGTTCCATTACTTTATGTTTATGATAAATGTTTACATTTCTCCTGCATAGATTGAATATATTCAGTTATGAGTTTCTTATTGCAAAAATTGTAATGAATTTTGAAATAAGGTAATAAGGTTCTGATTCACCCCCCTCTCAGAACCTTGGCACTTCCAACAAGTGGTATCAGAGCCAGGTTTCCCTTTAGGAATTGATCCCAGGATATTGGAAGTTATGGCACATTCTGAAGGAGCTTTCCTTAATAGGGCACCTTTATTTGATGGAAATGATTATGTTTTCTGGAAAGTTAAAATGGAAGCATTTATACATTCTCTAGATGTAAGGATGTGGGATGTAGTAACAACAAAATACATTGTTCCAGCGTCAATCCCTATTGATGCTGATGAGAAACTAAAATTTGAGTTGGATAAGAAGGCTAGATATGCTTTTCTCTGTGGTCTTACTAGAGATGTCTTTGCCAAAGTCATTTATTGCAAATCTGCAAATGATAAATGGGTAAAACTTGAAACTATCTATCAAGGAGATGATAAAGTTAAAGAGTTTAAATTGATTACTCTTAAAACTCAGTTTGACAATCTGAAAATGAGTGAGGATGAAACCATTGCTGCATATTTTTTAAGAGTTGAGGAAGTTGTGAATGCCAGGAAGGGTCTAGGTGAAGACATAGAAGAACATGATGTTGTTTCAAAGGTCATTAGGTCAGTACTACCTAAATTTGAAATAAAAATTTCTACATTAGAAGAAAAGAAAAGTTTTTCAAAAATGACTTTACATCAACTTCAAGGAACTCTAACTGCATATGAAATGAGAATTAGCAATCAAGCTAGTTCTTCATCAAAAGAATCAGCCTTTAAGGCTGAAAAGAATGATGAGAGTGATTCAGATCTAACTGATGCTTTAGAAGCATTACTGGTTAAAAGAATGACAAAGAAATATAAAGGCAAACTTAAATGCTTCAGCTGTGGTCAATTAGGACACTTTGCTGTTAGATGCCCAAATATTGAACTTGACGATTGTGATGAGAAATCTAAGAAGTTTTCTAGAAAGAAGCCTTGGAATCAGAATAAAAGGTTTAAATATTTCAAAAAGAAAAGTCTGCTTTCAAAAGAAGATCCAAATGAAGAATCCAGTGATGCAGATGAAGAAGGGGAAAAGTTGTTCATGGCTGAAATAATACATACTCCTAAATCTGAATCAAATGAGCCTGAATCCTCATCTGATTTAGAAATAGAAGTAGATCTTGAAGAAGAACTTCTAAAATCACTGCAAGAAATTAAAAGGTTTAAAAAATCAGTTGCAAATCATGAGACTGAAAATCAAAATCTTCAAGATGAGTTAATAAAAGCAAATTCAATTATAGAAAATCAAAAACTTACTTGAAGAAAAGGATAAAAAACTGAATATCTTACAATGTTCATCTGAAGAATCTACTAGTCAGAAAACGAAGTTTTTTTTCAATGGATATTGTTTCAACTGTAATATTTTTGGGCACAAAGCAATCTTTTGTAAAAATAGCACTAGTCAAGGCAAAAGAAAAGTTATTAGATGCTTCAAATGTTTTTACTATGGTCACTATGCAAATCAGTGTAAATTAAATTTGAGACCTAAACAAATATGGAAACAAGTAAAGACAAAAGAAAAGTCCTTAATCGTTGAAACAATCTTATTTTCTCAGAAATCTGCAACATGGGTATTGGATAGTGGTTGTTCTCACCATATGACTGGATGCAAGAACAAATTCAAAACCTTAGAAAACTTTGATGGAGGATTTGTACGTTTTGGTGATAACTCAGGAGCTTATATAACAGGAAAAGGCTCAATAATCTTAAACAATGATACACCAATACATGATGTATACTTTGTTGAAGGGTTGAAACTTAACCTTTTAAGTGTCAGTCAGATATGTGATAATGGATATTCTATCTCTTTTAATGCAAAAGAATGTTATATTAAAAATGGGAAAGATAGAGTCATTGCCAGTGGGTTAAGAACAAATGGTAATCTGTATAATCTGATAGATTCAACTATTCAAGAAACATCTTTGGTCAATACCTGCTTTATGAGTCAAGTGGAAGAAAATTGGCTGTGGCACAAAAGACTGGGACATTTGAACTTTGATAATCTTGCTAGAATCAGCAAGAACAAAAAGGTCAGGGGTCTACCGCAAATAACTAAACCTGCATCTATTTGTGAAGAGTGTATAAAAGGCAAGCAAACAAGAGTTTCTTTTAAAACAAAAGAATATTTGTCAAATAGACCACTTGAACTAGTACATACTGATTTATGTGGTCCAACCAAAACAGCCTCATTAAATGATGAAAGATATTTCATGCTGTTCGTAGATGATTATTCAAGAATGGTTTGGGTAACATTTCTGAAACATAAATCAGAAGCCTTTGAACGTTTCAAAATTTTCAGAAAGATGGTGGAAAGAGAAACTGATTTAAAACTGAAATGCTTAAGATCAGATAGAGGAGGAGAGTTCACTTCTCAAGAATTTATTGAGTATTGTGAAAAACGAGGTATAAAAAGACAATACTCTACTGCTAGGACACCACAACAAAATGGGGTTGTAGAAAGAAAAAATAGAACTGTCAAGGAAATGGCCAGGACCATGTTGAATGAAGCAAAGTTGCCTGACAAGTTCTGGAAAGAAGCTGTTCATACAGCTGTCTATATTTTAAATAGAGCACAAATCAGAATTAGAACAGCTTATACTCCATATGAATTATGGTATGGGAAAACAGCAAATGTTAAGAACTTTAAAATATTTGGTTGCAAATGTTTTATCAGAAAGAATGATGATTCTCTAGAAAACTTTAACTCAAGATCTGATGAAGGGATTTTTCTTGGGTACTCTACACATAGCAAAGCATATAAATGCTATAATAAAAGGCTGAACAAAATTGTAGAAGCTATAAATGTCATGTTTGATGAAACATCTGTATGCTGTAATGACAAAGAAGAATATGAAATTTTATCTTTTCAAAAGTCAGAAAGTTTACATAATGAAAATTGTGAACATGATAAAGTTGAAACTGATGATGAAGATGAACTTGCAGGAAAAATAGAATCAGAAAATTGTTCCAATTCTAAAATAACTAGTGATGGATCAAAGTTAAAAACATCTTCTAGAATAATAGCTAAGAGACATCCTGAGTCTCAAGTTATTGGTGATATTGATAAAGGAATTTTAACTAGAAGGAAAGCCAAAATAGGAGAACAAGTAAATATTGTTGAACAATTTTGTTTGATAGCAGATTTTGAACCAAAGAATGTAACTGAAGCCCTATCAAATCCCAGTTGGCAAAATTCTATGCAGGATGAAATAAATCAGATAGAGAAAAACAAGACTTGGGAACTTGTTCTCAGACCTATTGATAAAAATGTTATGGGTGGAAAATGGATATTCCGCAATAAACTGAATGAGGAAGGAGTAGTGATCAGGAATAAAGCCAGATTTGTTTGCAAAGGATATGCACAACAAGGAGTAGTGATCAGGAATAAAGCCAGATTTGTTTGCAAAGGATATGCACAACAAGGAGTTGATTTTGGTGAAACCTTTGCACCAATTGCAAGGATGGAATCAATCAGAATCTTTCTTGCATATGCCACTCATAAAAATTTCACTATTTACCAAATGGATGTCAAAACTGCTTTCTTAAATGGGTACCTTGAGGAGGAAGTTTATATGGAACAGCCAGAAGGTTTCGAATCTTCTGACAAGCCTGATTATGTTCTTCGTTTCAAAAAGGCCTTGTATGGTTTAAAACAAGCTCCTCGAGCTTGGTATTCCAGATTGGATAAACATCTAATTGCAAATGGATTCATTAAAGGAAATGTGGACAGCACATTGTATACAAAAATGGACAATGAAAATTTATTGGCTGTTGAAATATATGTAGATGATATTATTTTTGGTTCTACTAATGATCATTTAGCACAAACTTTTTCAGGAATCATGGAGTCTGAATTTGAGATGTCTATGCTAGGACCTTTGACATTTTTCTTGGGAATTCAAGTCTCTCAGCTTGAACATGGTTTGTTTATCTCTCAACTGAAATATGCTAAGGAAATGCTTAAAAGGTTTCAAATGGATACTTGTAATCCAGTTGGCACACCAATGGAAACTGGATGTAAGTTGATGAAAATTGATGAATCTCCTCTTGTTGGTCAGAGGGAGTATCGGTCTATGATAGGGAGTCTTTTATATCTTACTGCTTCTAGACCAGATATAATGCACTCTGTATGTCAAGTTGCTAGATATCAAGCAGCTCCTCGTCAATCTCATCTCAATGCTGTTCACCGTATCTTTAAATAATTACAAGGTACTTTGGATTATGGTTTGTAGTATCCCAAAAATGATGATTTTACTCTAATTGGTTATATAGATGTTGATTGGGGTGGATGTAAAGATGATCAACGAAGTACTAGTGGTGCTGCATTTTTCTTAGGTGATCGGTTAGTTGCTTGGCACAGTAAAAAACAAGAATGTGTCACTATTTCTACTGCTGAGTCTGAAATTATTGCTGCAACAGCATGTTGTACTCAGTTACTTTGGATGTCTTATCAGCTTTCAGATTTGGGTATTTATGTTCAAAAACCTCTGAAGATCCTTTGTGACAATACTAGTGCTATCCAGATTTCTAAAAACCCTGTTATGCATTCTAGAACTAAGCATGTTGCCATCAAAATGCAGTTTATTCGCAAACATGTGTCATCAAATGAGGTCATTCTTATTCATGTGCCTTCTAAACTACAAGTTGCTGATATTTTTACCAAAGCTCTACCTAGAGAATTGTTTGAACAGTTAAGAAATTGATTGGGAGTTTTCTCTCAATCCATGCTGGAATAAGTTTTTTTTACTCTTCAATATTATGTGTTAGGTTTCTGCTTCTTTCACAGAAAAAATTTATGAAAAGCAGATGGTTAGATTTTTGATGCATAAATTTTGGGGGAATAATCATTCAATCATCAAATTTTTAACAAGAATTTTCACAAGTTTGGTTCTTCTACAGATTTGGTTTGGTCATAGGTTTGGTTCTTCTACAGATTTGGTTTCAAGAATTTTCACAGGTTTGGTTCTTCTACAGATTTGGTTTGGTCACAGGTTTGGTTCTTCTACAGATTTGGTTTCAAGAATTTTCACAGGTTTGGTTCTTCTACAGATTTGGTTTGGTCACAGGTTTGGTTCTTCTACAGGTTTGGTTTGGTTCTTCTACAGATTTGGTTTGGTCAGGTTCAGGTTTGGTTCTTGCATTTGGGTGCATTTGGATCACAGGTTTCATTCATAGGTTAATCACTGATTGGATTGGTCAGGTTTAGGTTTGGTTCTTGCATTTGGATGCATTTGGATCACAGGTTTCATTCATAGGTTAATCACTGATTGGATTGGTTCATTGGTTAATCATGTATCTCACAGTTTGGAGAATTGATTTCTCTGATTGTTTTATCAGTTTTTGGTTGATTCTGGTTAGTTGGTCTAATTCCTAGCATTTCATGGTAAATCAGCATTGTATTTCTTGGTGAAAATTTTTGCATCAAAAATGGGGGAGATTGTTAACCATATCAAACATCTGTTCTGTTGGAAAAATGATATATATGCACACGTGGCAATTGGTAAGAAAAGTCTTTATTTTGGCGTGGCATATTTTTTGTGAAATATATGATGGCAATTGATAAAAGCAGGAAAATTAAAATGACACATCATAATGTTGTCGGCAGCAGTGATTGAGACCGTAATCTGACAGTCTGAACACTATTTATTATTCCTAGTTTTTTTCTCGCCAAATATTGACTTTGCATGGCAGACTCCAAATTGTGATTAAAAGAAGTTAAGGTTGTGGGTATTGTTTTAGTCTGTGCAAACGGTTTTTTGGTTCATTTCTTCTCTGCGAATAACAAGATGATTTAGTTCTGCAAAACAGAAAAGTCATTTGATGGGTCAAGATAATTTCGTTCTGCAAGGTCATTTGATGGGTATAGTTAAATTAACAGGCAGGTTCATTTTTTGTATTTTGAAATGAAGTTACAGGTCTATATGAATTTAACTTTCACAGAAAGAGTAAAAGATTTTCTTACATATTTGATCTTTGCTCACATGTATGAGGATCTGGGGAAAATTAAAAAGGAGAAACTTCTCAGGATCGGGCAGAGACTTGGGCATCACAGGTATGAGGTTTTGCATTTTTGATATCTTCTAAAGAGGGTTTCAAACCCAGAATATCTCTACATAGTTTTAGAAGATTGAATAAATTTTGGGTATTAAACCCAGGATATTATATACAGTTTTTTTTGTTTGTTCAAAACAAAAGGTTCAATGTTTAAGCATTTCCAGTCAGTTGCAATACAAAATGACGTTATGGAAACTATTTTTTCGAGTATCTCAAAAGTGAAATTATATGGAAGCTTAATGATTACCAATTTTTGATAGAAACAAATTCGTAAACTAAAACTGTTTTGTTAGTTTCTCGAAAAGCATTTTAAAAAGGAAGTTTGTATAACAAACTCTAACTGGTTCAGTTAGATACATGTAACTGATCTGATTCGAAGTTCATTTCTATAAATATAGCACTTGTAATCTTTAGATACATGTGAGTGTGTGTAAAAAACATATTTATATGTATCTGAGGATAAGAGGCTTGAAAGTTTTTATCATAAACTTGTGTACATATATGAGTGACATATACACATTTGTATATGTATATGAGATGTATTAAAATTTCTGAGCAGTAGTTACTGCCGATTGTAAAGGATTGGGAATCAATAAAGGATACAGGTTCAAGTAGTGGTTTTTCTCCCTATGACAAAATCGTGAGGTTTTGGAGGGTTTTCCACTCGGCACAATTTGGGTGTCTCTTCATTTTGTGAGTTCCATTACTTTATGTTTATGATAAATGTTTACATTTCTCCTGCATAGATTGAATATATTCAGTTATGAGTTGCTTATTACAAAAATTGTAATGAATTTTGAAATAAGGTAATAAGGTTCTGATTCACCCCCCTCTCAGAACCTTGGCACTTCCAACAGGGCAGAGGTTGGTGAAGGAAGCACTGTGGAAAATGACTAAATGAGACAGAGACAGCGACTGTGACCTTTTTGTAGCCGCACTGTAGGAGGGACTCTGGCGGCAGGGACCAGGTCGTTTGACTGGAGTAATAGCTTTTTCCCCATGTCTTCCTTTTTCCATTATAAATTATTTCATGCAGTTTTTCATTGCCATTTATTTTTCCTAGAAATGGGCAGCAATAACAACGAATAGAGGTTAAAAATGATTTGAAAGATCAGCGAGTAATAGCCAATTATGTATTTTTGGTTGCTGTTACATATAATTTGGAAGGAAAATAAATTGTAGGACAAATCTGGAGGGAAATTTCAATGGGATTATGTAATATTCAACTATTGTTGTAAAAATATATGATCATAGTACATATAATTTCAGTTTTTTTTAATCATATTAAAAATATATTTTAATGAAATACAAATGAATTATCAACTTTCAGCTTGAAGTTGAAACAGATACAATTATAAAATCTAATGTTGGAACATAAACATTGACCACATAATTCAGTACACTTATTGTCAGTGCTCCTTGAGGATCTGTCCCTGTCCCAGTACTCCTGTCTTCGCCCCGGAAACTTTCCGGGGACTTGGGGACCCCTTGGAAACTTTCCTCGCTGTTGCATCTTATGGTGATTCAAACTTGAGCTCCAATTTTGATACTAATCTGTTAGTTGCATCTGCTGATTAGTGATAGTCATATATTTTCTATGTTTTTGTTATTTTATAATTGAAACTTGGAGTCTTTGGACATTTTGTTATAATTCTTATTTAATATGTATGTACATTTACAATGAAAACATTTGAGTTTTGCTGATATTTTGTCTATTCTCATGTCAAATCTCAACTCAAGTCTAATAATTATGTATTAATCTTCTACAATGTCTATGATGAACGCTTTATCAATTTTATGATATGAATATTTCAAAATTTTCTATATTTTTTAAAAATTTCTCTATTTTTTAATTGTCTTCCCCTAAAAAATGACCCAAATATATCCCCGTATTGAAAACACGTCCCACTGTCCCTACTGTCCCCATCCCTGAAACTTGGAGGAGCATATTGTCAATCTTTCTTAATTTTTGTTTTTTTTAAATGCATTTGTAAATGAATTTCAATAGAAATGGATGCAATTATAAAATCTAATGTTGAAATATAGACATTAATCACATAATTTAATACACTTAATACATAAACATTGACCACATATTTCAGTACACTTATTGTCAATCTTTCTTAATCTTTATTTTTTATAAAATACATTTTTAAATGAATTTCAATAGATTCTTGAGAATCATCCATAAAGCTAAACATTACATTAATCAATGTTCTTGAAATGTTGGCAGAAATCACATAACTTTCCATCTTCAATCCCACGTAGCAATCCCTCGTAGGCTCCAATTTCATTCCTTCTACAATTGCATCCTCAGGCCTCGAAAGGGGAATACAAAATTGAAACTAGTGGAGATAGAAGCAAGGAAAAAATATAGGTCCTACGTTTGATCCTTTTAACACTGAAATTGAAGAAAACTACGCTGAAACGAACCTTGGGCATTGGGCTCCAGTGGAGTGGTTGTTGGAACTCATGGCTTCTTATCTCTACAGCTACTACTCCAATGTATTGCTCTTGTACTTCAGCTTTGATGATTAGAGAAGATCCGCGAGGCAATAGAATAGGTATATTGAGGGCAATGAAGATAGAAGTTTTGCCATCATATTATCACAAAAGGGCCTCTGCTGCCACTTGGACTCGAGACAAATACCTCTCCAAGAACCCCAAATTTGCATTACAAATCATCTTGAAAGCTGCCACTCAAAAGCTTAGAGCTCTCTGTCGATTCATAGGGATTCTTGTCAAAAGTACTATTGTTATAAACTCCACCGTTCTCTTCCATTTTAAGCCTTTCTTTTTTCACTAGCACACCGTGGTTGAAGAGATCAATAGGTAGCCACGATATTTCAATCAGAGGCATTTGTTGTTGTTGCTTAAGGTGTAGCTCATTGTCTGGCAAGTGGTGGGTGAAGTCCTGGTAGTGGTCCAAGGGGTGGTGGAGCATGGAGGCCCTCGACAAGTCAAGAATTAAGTTGATCTTGTTCAAGTGGATATGGTGGTGATAATGGATTCAATTATATATCATGGTGATAATAGATTCGATTATATGCCGTTTGTTAGATTCATGTTTTCTTTCTTTTGGAAAAGTTAGAGAATCCCCTCTTGTTTTTGGGATAAATTTGGTGGAAAATGTTTTACCCATTTTCAATGTCTTTGCATCAAATTCTATTTTTCCTTTAATTTTACCCTCTACTGCAAGGTTTCAATGTCCTTGCATTAAATTTTATTTTTTCTTTTACTTTTATTATTGTTGTTTGTGTGTTGTATTAAAGAATATCATACAATTTATATTTGTAATGCTGAGAATTACAAGCTATATATTTTTCTCTTGTAATTCGAACACATTTTGATTAGAATTCTCTTTGTAATGCTGAGAATTACAAGCTATATATTTTTCTCTTGTAATTCAAACACATTTTGATTAGAATTCTCTTTAGGTAATTACAAATTTACAAGTGACATATTTTTGTGTGAAAATTGATCCCGTTATTGGATGGCTGCGTAAAACTGCATTGTATGAGAAATTAGCCTGTCTTCTCTAGTTCTATCCTTAGGCCGCCGTATGTGCCTTTTGTCCCTTTTTAGACTTAGGGTTTCATTATGGAAGGTGGTTTTCCAAGCTATCATGTAATCATCTATTGCAATCTTAGAAAGAATGGACTGCGCGTCTTCCAATGTGGTAAAGCTGCAAATGGGAGATTCTTTATTCTCTGCGATAGAAATATCAATAAAAATAGCTGCAAATGGGAGATTATTTATCCTCTGTGATTGGAAAAGCAATTAAAAGTGCATCCCTTCATATTTTCATTTTCTCTGAAATGAAACCTTTTCAGAATCTGCTTGGTGCTTGAATGAGTTATTTTGGATATTGGATTGTGAGAATGACAAGGTTATCCCCATTTCTATGACATCCAACCTTCAGACCTTCGCTATACAGACATAGGAGCATATGCCAAAGCCTTTCAAAACCATAAAATCCGCGCATGAGTTGACACCCAATAACCGGAGATATAGAAAAATGCGTTCAACATGGTCTCTCATATTTCTGGCCTGGGGTTCAGCAAGATGAAAGAGAAGTATTTTGCATTAAGTATGTTGGAAGAAACTTTCTAATTTATCCTTCTATTGATTCCGTGATTTGTGGTTTCCCGCAGTTTTTTTGCAGTTTCCCTATTTTTTATCTTAAAATCAGCTCAATCAATCGGCTGTGTTGATTGCTGCATAATTTGCTGTTTGATTTGAAGTTTCTTTTTGCCATCATTGTTGACAGATTGTGTGTGTAGACATCCGATTTTGATCACTTCCATGTTGACAGATTGTGTGTGTAGACGTCCGATTTTGATCACTTCCATATGATCAAACGCGTCTCCTCATTCATCCAATTGGTCATCCCCTCTGTCAATATTAATTAAACCGTTTGTTTAATTAATACCTTGCATCTTACATAAGGGTCCTAAAGTATTTAATTTAATAAATACTTTACCCCTTTTCCTCCTCTAAATTAAATAAATTTACCATTTTATTTAATTTAATCATATTCCCCTTTTGGAATTAAAATTCATTTTTTAATTCCTCTTTTCTCTTTCATGGTCACATCCTCCAACTTTTGCAAGTTGGTCTCTAATCCATCTTCTTCTAATTAACTAGGGTTAGCATGTGCATACCCTTAATCATCATTAGGGTCACATCCTCCATAATCTCCCACTTGCTCCTAATGAGTCATTAGTCCATCTAACTAAGTATTTGCACAACCTTAATCATTAGGTTAGCCTAACCTAATCCTCCTCCCACTTATGGCATGTGTCCTTAAGTCAACCTTATTAAAAGCTTTCTCCTTTTGGGCAAGGCACTCCACTTCCCTATGTGAATTTTTAATTCACCTTTTAATCCCCCAAGGCACCCAAAAGGAATTTTTAATTCCTTCACTTCTTCCCACATGTCCTTCACTTATTATTTATTCTTTCCCATCTCCCCATGAGAATATTTGAGGAATTTTTAATTCCTCACATGTCCTCTCACCCACATGGGGACAAGGACCTCCTTTATGAGGAGATCTTGTCCAATCCCAAGGTACTTTGTACCCCCCTCCATGTCATGTACTTCTCCTTCCACCTCATATCCACCTCATCTTTCTTAAACCTCTCCCCTTGCCACATGTCAAGATGTGAGGGCTTGTGAGTTCTCAACTCACCTTAGCCCTACATCTTGATATTTGGTGGCTCAATCTTGGCCGTCCATTTCTTCTAGGAATTCTCAAAATTCTTATAAATCCCCCCTCTTCTCTCATTTTGGAGGAGATCATTTTGTTAGCCAAACTCTCGCAGTTTTGTTTCTCAATCTACACTTAGCAATTTGCATCCATTTTATCCAACTATCTTGCATCTCACACTTCACATCTTGCATCTACTTGCCATCCAAGGAGCATACACATCAAAGATCGAAGGACCAACCAAAGGATCGATTCGAGACAAGGTATAAAGTTTCATTTGTTGTTTTTATCTTGTGTTGATTCCAACTTAGGCTAATCTTGAGGTGTAGGTTGTTTTGGTGTTTATTTGTACTCTTTTACTTGCTGCTTGTTTTCTAACGCTCACATTCGACCTATCACAGTGTGCATCTGTTTAAGCAGCTGCTATAGCCATTTTGGCATGAACCAAGTTAATGAATAAAAGTTTGTTCTTCTTTCTGTAGCAATTTGTTTCTGTTTTATATTTTGTCTTTGCTCTTTCTATCAGATTGGTATCAGAGCCAGGTTAGATCAAAAGGTTAAAAATCTATCAATATTTTCAAAGGTCATTGCAAATCATGGAGGAGAAAAGTCGTAAGAAGAAAAGAGGACTGCTATTTATTTCATCACCCAACGAAAGAGTTGCAAATCTAAGCCATTGCTTGTTTGCTGTTGCCGCTAAAAGAAGGTTGTGGGAGAAGACAGATGTTTTTAATCACTGCATGCCGTTGTTGTTTATGAGGTGGCAGATCTTGGATTGTAGGAGGATTTTGACACCTGATCACTATTTTTTGATGTATGCCGCTCGCAATTGAATGTAGGATTCATAGAATTCAAGATATGTAGTTGTCTTAGAAGATCACAGATGTAAAGAGAACTAGTCGTCACTGCATGAAGGATTGATGGAGAAGGATTGTTGCATGTTGTTCATAGAAGGGTTGTGTGACAGAGAAAAAAATCCATGCAAAGAGAAATCACTGCGTACGAGATTGTAAGATTTGGCAAAAGGTGAGCATTGAAATTGAAATCCTTTTCTCACATTGCAACTATTTAGAGGCCATAAAATCAAAGTATCTACAAAGTTAATTCATTTGTTTTAATGGAAAAGATAGGAAAAAGAGTAAAAAAGGAGAAAAATGTTTTGGAGGAAGAAATGATAGAAATTAAAAAATGTAATTCACAATTGGTAGTAGATTTTAAAAAAATTGGAAAAGAAAGATATGAGAATTTGTGTAAAATTGGCAATCTAGAAAAGGAATTGAATTATGTTAAAAGAAAGAATGAAGAGTTAGAAGAAAAATTAAAGTTGTTTGATGAAATTAAGAAAAAGAACGAATATTTTGAAGAAAAGCTAAAATTGTTAGAAGAAGAAAATTGTTTACAAAAGGAAAAATTATCAAAGTTGAAAGAAAAAAATAAATGTTTAAAGAGAAAGCCATTGGTAAGTGATGTTGCTTGTGGTACTGAAGATTTGTATTGTTCCATTGATAAATCAAGTAGTTTGTGTGATATGGCTAATATTGATTTTGATGAGGAATGCATAGAAGAAGAATGTAAAAATGATGAAGTGTTTGAATTTGTAAATCATATTAATCATAATGAGGAAAATGTTGGTTTTAAAATTATGAAAAGAATAGGTTACAAAGGACAAGGATTAGGGAAGAATGCACAAGGAAGAAAAGAGCCAATTGAGGCAGTTATGAGACCAAAATATGAAAGTCTTGAATATATTATAAGTAAAGGAAATAATACAGGATTAACAAAATTTGTTAAAGGAATGGAATGTGTGCATTGTTTGCATTGTAACAGGAAAGGTCATGCAAAGGATATACGTTGGGATCTACATCTGTGCAAATTTTGTGGTTTGAAAAATCATTCAAAAAAATGTGTTGGTAAAGGAAGTGCACAAGTGAATTTTTGACAGGTTGCATGAAAATAAATTGTGGATGGAATTATGGGCCAAATTGGCAAAAGTTTACAAGTATGTTGAAAAATTTATTCAAATACAAAAGTTTGTACGAAAAAGAAGATAGCAATCAAGAGGGATTTGTTGATCTTGTAAGACGTGATGCAAAGTTAAAAGCTACAGATAGCAAGAAGATTTCCAAAAGTTCTGAAGATTTGAAGATCCAAGTTTGAGGAAGTGTTGCAGCAGTTGGAAAGAGTTGGTGAAAGTTGAAATAAATTTATGGTCGAAATTAAGGGGGAGTGTTGGCATGTAATTTCTCCCATATATTTTTAAGTTATTTAGGCATACAATAGTAGAAAGTTTTTGCATGAAACATGCATGTAGGAAGTATTTAGGAAGTTTCAATTTTCATGTTAATTCACAACAATGAGTGAATTGATTTAGTATGTTTCCACAATTATCTTGCAAACTCCTCTATAAAAGAGATATGATATAATGAATTTGATGAAGCAATAAAATATATTTTGTATGCAGTTGCACGTTCAAATCATTGTATTTCTATCTGTTTGTGTTTAACTATTAAATATGATATGAGTCTTGTTTTGATATGTATTCATTTAATTCTATCAACGTAGGCATATTTCAGAGCCTAAGTTGGTAGTTGCTATTAGGAGCGTGGATCACGAATTGGATTCCATTCGTATAAGTTAATGGTTTTAATATACTTTAAAATTATTTCTTACTGTACATTTAGATTCTTTAAGTAGGTTAGTGCATGAATAGTTTAGTTTACTGTACATTAGATTCTTTGAGTAGGTTATTGCATGAATAGTTTAGTCATTTAAATTATAGGTAAGTATATAGGATTTGGTGATTGGTTTTCAAGATTTTCATGAACTGGGGGAGTTTGTCAAGGTTGTGTACTTGTCAAACATTGTTAGGACTCTTGAAGATCTTTCATGTCACAACACTTCTTGTGTTTTATAGTGACTTCATATCATTCTTAACTTTTTCATTTTTAGAGGTCAAGAATGTCGTCACCTTTATTGATGACCTCTCACCATACCTATGAATGCACTTTTTCAAGTAGAAGAAAGACATTTTCCCCACTTTGAAGACATTTGAAGCATTTGTAGAGAAGCAATCAAATCTTTTCTTTTTGACAAATCTACAAGACAATGAGAGAGCATGTTAACCAAAGATTTTAGGATTGTTTTTAGTAAACATGAAAATACAATTATCTAACAAATATTTTATCAACGAACAACAAAATACAAAATATCAACAAATTGAACTCCCACTTGCCACCTGAAGTTCCCACCATTGCAAAAAATAAAAAATAAAACATATATAGACACTCAGCCATAGATCTAAGATATTTAAGGACACTCTCTCATATAAAACATATAAAAAAATAAAATAAAAAACTTAATACTAAAAACAAAATAGTGATTAAATTAATTTTAATTTTTTCTTCAATCTTTTTCCACATGAAAATTGCGTATAGATCTTGTTTAGAAACTTTCTTAAAATAAGAACTGGGAAGCACCATCTATACATGCCAGATAAAATGGAAAATATAAAGATAACTTATTTACAACTTATGATATTACTATTAGGATTCAACCGTGTAAATTTTGAATCAAATTCATTAACCCATATTTCATTAGTGGTTAACAAGAACCCATCTCTCATGATAATGAATGGTCCACTTAGCACTATCGAGAGGTCACCTCTGTGAGCATCACCTATTTCATGAGTAGTGGTTAACAAGAACCCATCTCTCATGATAATGAATGGTCCACTTAGCACTACTGAGAGGTCACCTCTGTGAGCATCACCTAAGTGAGAGATGGTCCACTTAGCACTACCTCTATGAGAGATGGGTTCTTGTTAACCACTACTCATGAAACATGGGTCAATAAATTTGACTCAAAATTTACACGATTGAATCTTGATAGCAATATCATAATTTGACACGTTGTGAAAAATACCTCCTACTTATCTATTTACAACTTCTTTTAACATGAACATAGAAAAGAGATTTGTAGTTTTATGGGTAGAAGAAATCAAAATAGAGTTATTGACTATGAAAATTAAAGCACGTGCTTGACAATGTACAAACTCTGACTTAGAGTTCTCCATAATTCATAAATGGAAGAAAATGAGGTAGTTTGAGCGTTGAAACACAGTACATGAATTCAATTTTTAAATATTCATAGTTGATCATGAATTTTATATCTATAACCTGTGACAATGACCACATGTTGACGAAAAATTTGTAACATTTTCTTTCTTAATATTCTTGTCTAACGAGGTCTCTGTGAAGCTATAAATTAACAGCGTTTCATAACAAATGCTAAGATAGCGTTTTCTTTTCATAAAGGCGAGGAGATTATTTTAGCAGAGCTTTAGCTCCTTTTTGTTTAAATTTCCCTTGCTTTCTGTGAGGAAAAGGCTTCATTGCAATTTCAATTTCTAAGGTACACCAAAAATGGGTGATCCTGGCTTCATCTCTGGAATGATTGGTTGTGCTATTCTATTGGCTGCAAATCAGATCATTCAAAGAATCAATGTTGCCATCAGATGTAGGAAAGAGTTGGATGCCCTTAAAGTTTTTCTTTTCAAAATTCAATCACTAAACATAGAAATGCAGGAATATCGAAAAGCTTTGAACTCTAGCAGAACGCATACATCCACTCACTGTCCTTTACCTTTCACAATCAACAACTAGTTGAACGAATTGAACGCTCTTCTGGAGGAAGCATCTGAATTATGTTAGGAAGTTAAGATTGTCTAGAACTATCTAAAGATGTTAGGAAGATGAGACTTTCTAGAGTCTTCCATAGAATACTCCAGATTTTGAGTAGAACATTCAAGACGAAGAATATTCTAGAAAAGAGGAGTTTCCAGATTTTGTATTGCATCTATAAATATGTATTGTGCACAAGCAAACAGTGCATTTTTAGTAGGCATGTTAGAAAGCATTGGATGGCTATAAGCAAGTCAAATTAATATATTATTGTTTTTTCAAATACATATTTCTAGTTATGCTCTATTTTTTGCCCTGTTTTATCTTATTTGCAGCAGCAGTTATAGTGATTTTTATAGTGTTTTGGGCATGTTTTTACATTGTATCAAAGCTAGATTCAACTAGAGATTCAACTAGAAATATTTTGCTAGAGTAATTTTATTGTAGGGCAGATATGTTGTTGGAAGTGATTTGTTTACAGCGCTGATATATTGTTGGAGAGATATTTGGCTGTAGGGCTGTTATATTGTTGGAATAATATTTGTTTGAAGACTGATTTTATTTTGTGGGTAACATGGGCTCTTCAAATGAAGTTTTGCCTATCTTTGATGGAAGTGGTTTTGCAGATTAGAAGATTGCAGTCAAGAATGCTTTGAGAGAAAAGACTCTATGGAGGATAGTGAATAAGGAAATTGGAGAACCCCAAACTGACAGAGAAAAGGAGTTGTGGAAATGCAAGTTGAAGCAAGCAAGAGGTATTATTAGTAAAGCTTTGAGCCCCAATCTGAATAGAAGATTTGTTGATGTTGATAATCCATTAGAGCTATGGGAGAATTTAGAAAAATATTATAAAGATGTAGATATTGCTAGCATGTTTAGTATAGAAGAAAAATTGATGAATTTAGATCCATCTGATTTTAAAAAATGTCTAATTACTTCAATGAAGTTACTTTTTTAAATGCTCAGCTGAAGAAAATAGGTGTTGAATATGCAAAAAAGATTTTTATTTGATTGCAATGGTTGAAAGTAAGTTTTCCCAGCCATACAAAGTATTTAAGGAATCAAGGAAAAGGGTTCTTCAACTAAATCCCAATACCCCCCAACAGACTTTTGATCAATTTTGTAAGTTAGTTTTAGACGAAGAAGTTCAACTTATTAAAGAATGATATATTAAGAAGAATCATGCATATGTAGCTAAAAGTAAATTTTCTAGAAATTTTGATGAAAAAAAGAATTGGAAAAATAAGTCTAGAAATGATGATGGCTCTAACCAATTTTTTAGAAATGATGGTGCAGAAAAGCAAGTTGGAAGAAAACCCATTATTTGCAAGTACTGTGGAGGTGAGAATCACATTGAGAAATTTTGTTTGAAGAAGAGGAACAATGAAAGGCAACAATATAAGCCTAAGCAAGAAAGGTTTAATGATGGCAAGATGGATAAAAATAGCTTTCTGGCTGTGTCCTTTCAAAAACAAGGAAAAGGTAAATCCACTGTTAAAGGGGGTTATTTTGCTTCAAATTTTAATAAAGAATGGATTCTAGATTCAGGAGCATCTTATCACATGACTGGAGATAGATTTTTATTTGTTGATTTTAACGAAGAAACGAATTCAGATCAAGAAATAACTATTGGTAATAAAATGAAGCTTCCAGTTTTAGGAATAGGAACTGTTAATGTGACAAATGGGACTTTGAAAAATGTTTTATTGGTAAAAGGATTAGGGGTAAATCTTATTTCAGTATATAAAATAGTTTAGGCTGGATATGTGTTTGTTGTCAATGTTGATCAAGTTATTGTTAGAGATAGAAATGACCGAAGCAATATAATTGCTATTGGTAGAGTTGATCATGAAGAGAGTCTATTTAAATTTGTGGGGTTTGTTGATGATAAATACACACTCTCTCATGCTTTTATTGCTCAAACTGATTATATGTCAAAACTTTGGCATGCTAGACTTAGACATATAAATTATAGAAAATTACAAGACATGATTAGAATGGATATGGTTAGAGGATTAACACAAATTTTAGCTTCTGAAGGTGTTTGTGAAGGACGTGTTAGGGAAACATCATCAAGATCCTTTTGATTTAGGTAAAGCACAGAGAGCTAATTATCCATTGCAACTCATTCATAGTGATTTATGTGAACCAAGCTATACTTCACTTTCAAGTGTCAGGTACCTTCTCACTTTTATTGATGATTACAGCAGGAGAATATGGGTTTATTTTATTGAAAGAAAAAATGAAGTATTTGAAGTTTTTCAAAAGTTGAAGGCATTAGTTGAAAATCAAAATGGGAAAAGAATTAAATGCTTAAGAACAAATAATGGGGGTGAATATTGTAATTATGCATTTAAATCATTTTGTGAAAGTTGTGGTATTAAAGTACAAAGAAAAACTCCATATACCCCTCAACAAAATGGAGTGTCTGAACGGATGAATAGAACTCTTCTAGAAATGGCTCGTTGTATGTTGCATTTTAAAAGTTTACATAATAAATTTTGGGGTTTGGTTGTTTCTTGTGCTCCACATATTATAAATAGAATCCCCACCAAAGCTCTCACAAATATCACCCTTGAAGAAGCATGGAGTGGTAGGAAACCTCACATTAGATATTTTAAAGTATTTGGGTGTATTGCTTGGGCACACATTCCTGATGAAAAGAGATACAAGTTAGAACCAAACAGTCACAAGTGTTTGTTTATGGGTTATAGTGAAGAATCAAAGGCTTATAGGTTATATGATTTGACAACAAAAAAAATCTTTGTTAGTAGAGATGTAAAGTTTGATGAGCATTCACAACTTCCAGCCACTTCTCACTCTACAACAACCAATGCTCCCTATATCGATGAGGATGAGTTGTGCACTTCTACAAATGATGAAAATACCATTGAAAATGAAACAACTAATGTTTTTGACCAGCCATTTTCTGCAGGTAGTGATGAAAAAGAAGAAGATTTTTCAGCTAGACAAAAGACAAAGAGTATTGATGACCCAATTTCATATGAGCAGGCTAGAGGAAAGAAAAAATGGGAGCTAGCTATGAAAGAAGAATATGATTCAAACTAGGGTGGTGATATAGATGATCAAAAATCTATTGAAGGCTATGATTTTCATCTTGGATCAAGTCCTATTATATAGAGTACTAAAAATCAAACAACTGCATCATTGTCTTCTTGTGGAGCAAAATCTAGAGCCACAGATGCAACAGGAAAGAAAGCAATTTGGATTCGAAAGATGAACATTAAGGGTGGATAGTGTTATAATGTTTCCCTCTTATTTTGTATCTTTTTTCTCTTTTTAGTAAATTTTTTGTAATAATCTATCCAATCTTAAAGGGGGATGTTAGGAAGTTAAAATTGTCTAGAACTATCTAAAGATGTTAGGAAGATGAGACTTTCTAGAGTCTTCCATAGAATACTCCAGATTTTGAACAGAACATTCAAGATGAAGAATATTCTAGAAAAGAGGAGTTTCCAGATTTTGTATTGCATCTATAATTATGTATTGTGCACAAGCAAACAGTGCATTTTTAGAAGGCATGTTAGAAAGTATTGGATGGCTGTAAGTAAGTCAAATTAATATATTATTGTTTTTTCAAATAAATATTTCTGGTTATGCTCTATTTTTTACCCTGTTTTATCTTATTTGCAACAGCTGTTACAGTGATTTTTATAGTGTTTTGGGCCTGTTTTTACAGGTCCGACATTGCACTATACGGTCATACTGCCATCTTTTTTCTCGTTACAGAACGAGTAGAGAGATCAGGAAAATCATTGCAAATGTGGAGAAACATGTAACCTCCAGACCTTCAGTGGCTTTTCTGCACCAACTGCAACAGCATGTGGCCAGTCGACAAGTACTTGAGCAGATTAAAGAGATGAAGGACTCTCTTAATCTGCGTACTTCAGCACTTGCTGACACATCTCGAGATTTTCCATCTTCAGCCGCTCCCAACATGAAGTATATTGAGGAGGCACTCATGTCGGACAAGATTCTGTATCTATCAGACTCAAGGAGCTAATTGATTCAGAGCAGCACAAAAATGTTTCTCGTTTTGGCATAGTTGGGAAGGGCGGAGCCGGTAAGACTGCTACTCAAACAGGTCTTCAACAGTAACCAGGTACAGAATCTCTTTCGCAATGACTTGATGCTTTGGCTTACTGTGTCACAGAGTCCATGTTTTGATGCTCTTAGAAATGAGCTTGTCAAACAAATAGCTCTTAAAAGTAAATGAAAGATTGAACAGTAGAGAAGAAGACTGTATGAAAACATGGTTGAACCAAAGCATGAGAAAACGCAAGTTTGCCCTGTTTTTAGATGATGTTTGGGAAACAAGTGCAACCTCCTTATTAGAGGAGTTGCGTGTGCCTCGCTTTGCACACGTCGACTACAACACCATCATTGCCACTCCCAGAAGTAAGAGTATTCTCTCACAGATGGGTGTTCCGCCTCAATCAATCATTCAAATGCAAGACTTCAACGAGGATGATAGCTGGAGATTGTTTTCCTTCCATGCTTTTACACACAGCGATGGAATTTTTCCTATGGGCATTGACCAAGAAATAGCGAAGCCTGTCTGCAAGGAGTGCGGAGGGCTTCCATTAGCCCTCAAAGTAATCAGGCAGGCAATGGCAGGCATAACTCATTCAAATGAATGTGAATTCGCACTCCAGAGGTTGCAGAACAACTTTGAGGGCAATTGCTACGATGCTTTGGCCGACGTCCCAGGCAATGGCACTTCCTTGCAGCTGTGCTTCCTCTTCCTCGCTGCTTTCTCAGAACACAAAATAATATGTACTGTAATTGCTACAACATACTGGATTGGAGAAGGATTGGTGAACGGGCCGAATCCTGTTCAAACTGGACAGATATATGCCAATTTGTTAGCGGATCAATGCCTTATTGAACCACTCCAGAAGGATCACAACGGGCAGGTGATCCATTTCAGGATGCATGATTTATTGCACGATTTAGAACACTAAATTGCTGAGAAGGAAGAAAAATGTTTCTTTCAGGCACACAGAGGTTTAGGAGAGTTTCCAGCTGATGACTGTCGGGGAGACGTCAGAATTTCATTGATAGATAATGGTTTTGACAAGCGTTCCAAAGGCATTCGGAGCTCCCTATATCCGCTCCTTGCTACTCTCTTCTAATCCTTCTTTGACAACAATTCCAAAAGAAGTGATTGAGAGTATGACCACTCTCAGGGTCCTGGATTTGTCACAGACAGCCCTCCAGTCGTTGCCAGAAAGCATGGGATGTTTGAAGCATTTAGTTTGTCTCAGATTACGCTCCGTTCCAGTCAAGAGACTTCCCAACTCTGTCGCTGCTCTCAGAAATTTTCAAATTTTAGATCTTTATGGATCTGATATTATACAACTACCATCCAGGATTTCTAAGCTGACTTCTCTAAAACTTTTGAATGTTAGTTTTTGTGAACATCTGCAGTGCATGCCTTATGGGATCTCAAACCTTACTTCTCTGGAGTACCTGGATGCAAACAATTCTCCAAATATAGGGTGGAATGAGTGCGGAAGAGACCGTGGGCAATCTAAACCAACTCCAAACGTTGAGGCTGAACAATAGTGGTGAAATAATTCGAGAAGGAATATTGGGAACCATGAAACAGATGGAGTCTCTACATTTGACTCTAGCAGATATGGAAAGCCTCCCCCAAGACATGTTTGCCATGTCAAAATTGAGGAAACTCTGCCTTTCATGTCCTCAATTACTCCAAATAGAAAATTCAGCTCGCCAATTTCAACATCTGAGCTACATTAGATTGATCAACTGTGGCATGTTGAAACAACTACCCTCGTTGCACATACTTCCGAGTCTAAAGCACCTGAATATTGTTGCTTGCCCCAACATAGAGAAGTTCCCAGAGGAATTTGGCAAGGAGGGAGCATTTACTAATCTGGAGGTATTTTCAGTGGTGAAGATGGAGAAGGTAGAGCAGTTGCCAATAGCGGAAAAGGAGTGCCGCCTTCACTTAAAACATTGACAATAATGAAGTGTGAGGCATTGCAGATGTTGCCACAGTGTTATTGGAATTTGAAGAGTGCAAACACTAAGATTATCTACTACAGAAACTGAAGCAATAGAAGAGCGCTTCTCTGACATCCTTCGCGGGTGTGAACAGGTTTATTACGGTGATTTTTGGTGTCGCGAGATGTTTGAATTTCTCGATGATATTAAGCGGGTAAATTTATTTTGAGTTTTATCATTCATTATCATACATTTCTTATTTGTTGTTGATTAGTTTGTATATTTAGTGGAGATAAAAGATCCTGAAATAGTGATTGTTTTTATTGAGCAAGATAATAGAGTTAGAAGATTTCAAGTTATGAATTTAAATAGCTTTAAATTAAAGTCATGGAAGCATAATTTTTTTATCAACAATTGAGTTGACCATATTGTATTTGGGTACTTGGAGTGAAGATTAGTAATCATTCAATTGCATAAATAGTGCACTATTAGAGTAGTTATGAGTCATTAATTGTAGATCATTTGAATTCTTCCATCAAAGCAAAGAAATGATACTAAATAATAGCACATTATTTTCATAAGTGTAAATCAATTTTTGTAAACATATAATTAAGTATAATTAGTACATAATTATATTTAATATAAGCCTCTTTTTCTTAGAGAAGTCAACAATACAATTTTCAAGAAAATGATTTCATTGAAGCAATAATTAATTTTCATATTAATTTAGCTTGGCCCCTCACAATACGAAAGGACTATTATGGTCACTATAATAGTGTTCAATATCATTCAAGCAACAACCAAGCTTTAATAAAGTTGAAATTTGAGCCTTGAATTAATGCTTGAATAAGACTTACATTATTAATTGAAATTTTATCACAAAATATTAATATATTGAAAATGTAATAAAATTTAAATAATAGTTTATTTATGCACTATTCCCAACATGAACCAATTGAAAAATAGATAAATAATGTTTCAAAACTATTAAATAAGAAAATAGATTATAGATTATAGAATTGTTCGTCAAAATTTTTAATTCTAAATGATGATTAACTAAATAAGTAAAAGAAATTGCATCCAATGGATGCATTAGTATTCCTATCTTCGATAGAAACTACTAATGACACATAAATATATACTTTTATATAACCATTAGAGAATATTTTTCTAATATGATATTCACATCAATTTTATACTATAAGTGTATATTATTTTGGAATAATACATCAATGAAAATGATAAAAAAATTAAATTATTTATAATATTTTTATTTTAAATATTATTTTTAATTTATGTTGTAAATTTATTACTATGGGATTTAGTTTGATTTGTTTGGAACACAAAGTAATCTTGAGTCTTAAACTCTCTAGCAAAACTTTCTTATGCATTATGTTTGCTAGGATTAGTTTACTCCTTTAGGTTTTTTGTCAAATTAGAATATACTAAATACTAAGTCCTTATATTGGGTTAAATGGTGCATCCTAGTTTACATCATAAGAACAATATTTTTGCAGTATGATAACAATACTTGTTTAAATGAGTGTCTTATTTTATTAAATGAGCATCTTATTTTGTAGATGGCATACTTATAGTGGATAGTTATGATATTTTATTTGACACAAAAAAATATTTGTTTCACTTGTTAATGAATGTATTTATGCTTTTCTAATATAACATTCATAGGTTCTCATGTGTTCAAGTATGGGTCCAACTTGGCCAACATTTGGTTAGTTTTTTATTTACATGTAGATTATTTAAATTTACAATATACAGTATAAATATGTGATAAGATTAAATATTATAAGCACAAAAGCTATAACAACAATTGGACCGTGTACAACTACTGGCCTCTCTCCCCTATGTCGTCACCTTTATTGATGAGTTTCTCACCATACACATGGATGTACTTTCTCAATTTCAAGAGAGATGTGTTCACACCACTTTCAAGACTTTTGAAACATTTGTTGAGAAGTAACAAAAAAAAAAATTATTGACAAATATACATAGATAATGAGGGAGTATTTGAACCAAAGATTTTAAGAATTTTTAGTAAACATGGAAATACAATTCTACTTCAACCAAAAAAAAAAAAGCACTAAAATTATCCAACAAATATTTTTTCAATGAACAACAAAATATAAAAT
The DNA here is from genome assembly GCA_007258455.2 of Sequoia sempervirens. Taxonomy (NCBI): domain Eukaryota; kingdom Viridiplantae; phylum Streptophyta; class Pinopsida; order Cupressales; family Cupressaceae; genus Sequoia; species Sequoia sempervirens. The sequence continues at coordinate 109,853 of VDFB02386901.1, forward strand.
ATCAACAAATTTAACTCCCACTTGTCACGTGAAGCTTCCACCATCACAAAGAAAAAATACATTTATAGGCAATCAACCATAGATCTAATAAATTTAAGAGCCTTTTCTCATATAAATGAAAAAACTAAAATAAAAAATGACACTAGAAACAAAATAGTGATTGAATTTCTTCTAAATATTTCTTAAATCTTTTTCCACGTAAAAATTGCATATACATTATTCTTCTTAAAATAAGAATTACGAAAGCACCAACTAGGGAAAGCGTACCAACAGCTATTATAGCTAACTTCACGCACCCACAGATCCTAAGTGATACATCAGATTTTAGTGAATTTTTTTGTTGTCTTCGTACATTACTTTGCTTCTTATAGCTATTGTTTTGGCTTCTAGGTAGTAATGACACATGTTGTGGAATTTGTTAAGCGCAGAAGGGTCAAAAAGTGGTCATTTCAAAGTGTCACCTGATACATCACCCCTATTACACTAGTACATGCTCGTGAGACAACCAATAAAAATTTTAAAATATCCAATTACAAAATAAAAAGACACCTAATTCTAAGAGTTTTTCCATGTGGACCCACTCGCATTATAGACTTTAATGTTATGAGGGGGGCCAATTTAATAATCTGACTACCCTTTTATGTCCACCCTAGGCCACGTATACCACTTCCTTGGCATGCTTTACTGGGCAATTTTTAGCCCTAAATAACTTTTTCTCACCAATTTTTTGGGATTATTTTCCCTGCGAACTTATTTTGGCCTACCTCTTGAAACTGTGACTTTGTGAATGCTCTGAATTTAGCATGTGATCTCCTCCACTCATAGGTAACACACCCAAATCCTTCCTCCTTGTATTTAGCAGGTATAATAATTGGTTTTTGCTACTTATGTGCAGTTTGTTGTGTTTTTTAATCATTTATCTCTATGACATTGAAGGTTTCATTGAAATTATTTATTTCACTTTATACTATGAAATCAATACATAAAATGTGAAATAAATAGAACATTGTCCAGGTTTATTCTGAACCCTGGTTTATAATCATGAAATTTAATGGGTATAAGGTTATTGTCCCAATTTTTTGACCAGTTTCACAATTACACATCATGCATGTTGTCCACATGAAATATATCGTCAACCCATAATTTCTCCTTACATTTTTGTAGACAATGATATGATTTAATCTATTTTCCTCCACTTATTTTGTCAATTTTACATCATTGTATGGATGTGGTGTAGGGTTTTATTATACTGTGAAATAATTAATAGGATGTGAAGTAACTACAATTCTATTTTGGTTTAGGGTTATTGTCACAATTGAAAGTATTTATAATATTTTTATTTTAAATATTATTTTTAATTTGTTGTAAACTTATTACTATGGAATTTACTTTGATTTATTTAGAACACAAATTAATCTCGAGCCTTAAACTCTCTAGCTAAACTTCCTTATGAATTATATTTGCTAGGATTAGTTTACTCCTTTAGTTTTCTATCAATTTAGTATATACTAAATAGCTTGACAAATTCTTTATATTGGGTTAAATGGTGCAACCTATTTTACATCATAAGAACAATATTTTTTCACTGTGATAACAATACTTGTTTAAATGAGTGTCTTATTTTATTAAATGAGCATCTTATTTTATAAATGAGATACTTATAGTGGATAGTTATGATATTTTATTTGAGACAAAAAAGTTATTTATTTCACTTGTTAATGAATACATTTATGCTTTTTTAATATAACATTCACATAGGTTCCCATGTGTTCAAGTATGGGTCCATCTTGACCATCATTTGGTTAGTTTTTTATTTAGACTAATTATTAGCCGATAGGCTATATATGGTGTGAGGTTTCAACCGAAACCTGTCTCACGCTGGCAAACAACAGAAATTTCCCACAAAACCGGTAATGGTTTCAGTGAAATTTGAAAGTGAACCACAGATTATCTATGCAGGACAATATGATAAATGCAGAGTATCGCTCTTTCTAGATTTTGTTCACTGCTGGAATTCTACTTAATTCGTAGATAAGATCAATAGGATCTCCAAAATCAAATCCGATTTCTCTGCATCGGTACATCTTTGCTACAATAAATGCAGATGAATTTACTTGATTAAATTGACTGCTCCTGGGTTGGTAAATATCTTTGAAGTAAATGGAATAAAGGTTGTTCATTGTGGGCAGTCGGTCGGTTACATTTGCGACCCTTTGATCACCGCCCAACTCGTCTATAAGTAGATTTGAATACACAACCATAACACCTGCAGAAGGTCACAGGACAACGCTTCATAGAAGAATAATAATGAACTGTAGAGCAACAAATAGTAAGTGTATGTTCCTGTTTTACAGTATTTATATTTTACCACTCATATGCTACATGAAATCATTTAATTTATTTATTTTATTGAATGGTTTCAGTGCTTTGTATGAATTTATCTATTTTATCCATTATCAAACATGCTCCAAATTGCTAAACCACCAAAACACGCTGCACATTACCTATAGAAAATTTAACCCAGTTACACAGTGAAGCGGTTAAAATTAAATCATGCTCCAAGTGGCAACTCAAGGGAAATTATCCTATGCATATTGGTAGAGTGTGCTTATATTGCATTGTAGAACTTTCATGATTCCTACAGTCATATACATGTGATTAATTTGGGCAAATAGTTTGTTATGAGGCGGACATAACATCCACAGAAAGATTTGACAATCCAGTGGAAACCACTTGACTTTAGACTCTTAACCAATCATACCCTCTTTAGCTCTAAAAGATACAATGTAAATGCATGCAAAAAAAACAATATGCACACTAAGACACACTCAGATTTGAGATAATTTAGCATAAAAATCACATGTATGCACTGGAAAAATGCAGTCAAAACCACCAGATGCAGGAACTAAAGGGAATATGAAAATAAAGGCAAGGTATAATGCTAATATGCACTGGGACTAGGAGTCAATTTTCATCTTCTCTGGAGAAAAACATTGGGACATTGAGATGTTTTATTGCGGTGAACCTTGGTGACAGTTTGTAGGATTGGGCATACCTTATTAAAATTATAATTGATTCCTTGACCCATTCTAATTTAGTGAGCCTTCAAGCACGTTGATTAGAATATAGGCCTAGACCTAGATGCACCCCATTGTACTGACATACATCCAAAAGTATCTTACCTTGATTGATTGCCACCACCTCTGAATTGCCAAGGATATTTACCCTCCCTGCACTCAAATCTTACAATACATCCAACTAGCTATTGTGCCTGCAACCATGATTCAGAGGATTCAACAAAACTACAATTTTACTTTATTACCTTCAAAAATTCAACAGTTGTTGCTTTAATCTATTCACAATAAACAATAAGTGGATCTAAAAATATTGGGCCTCCAGATTTACCAGATTCGTGAGTTCCAAACAAGAGTTCTTGCAACCTCTTAAATAAAAATATTGATTTTGAGTTGCAAATAATTTTAATGCCCCACACCAGTCTCGCTACAACTGCTGCTTCAATTTATTCAAAACGAACAAAAATTATAACGTTGGATATTTGTAGTCATGGAGATAAAGCAGTGCATGGAAATGAAAACAAAAACCAACGTGGGCCATGCTCTCGAGAAAAACGTGGAAGACATGCATCTATCTCCCTGTGGATCTAGGTAATGATATATTTTATTAAGTTGTTGGTTCACGTCTTCCACGCATGTAGCCTTTGTGCCAAATTGTTTATTATAAACTGGCTTTACTTTTGAATAAGTGATAGAAATTTAGGTGTTTTATCATACATTTAATGTTCTGAGCACAATTGTTATAATCTCTGTTAATGCAAGTTCTGAAACATGATTTTTTTTTTGGTCCAATTTCTATTTTTTTTTTTGTTAAAACTTTGGAAGTAAATTGTAAATACCACATGAAACAAATAAGACTTTATAGCGGTACCTTATTAGGATGGTATTAGTTAAAACCATTTGTTTACAAAATATTAGAACTGTTGCAAGAACTTTTACTACTCATAAATGAAATTATAATCCTTGAAAAATGTATTTAATAGTTCCAGATGGAGCAAGATTTTGATTTGAATGTTTGCTTTTCAAAAAGCATTGTTTTATTCCAAATTTTAGGTTTAACTCTACCATGAATAGAGATTTACTGCCAGAGCCCCAAAAGTTCAATGCTAACTCTTTTATAAGATATGGTGCATTTGATTTGATTTATTTATTTTTAAATGATTAGGGACATCTATTTTATAAGATGAAAGTTAAAATTGAATTTCATTGAGTTAAAATTCTTTAAATGTTTCATATTAGTTGGGATTTATTATCCATATTAGTTGGGATTTATTATCCAATAAATTATTGGTTACTATGCACCCTTTTGTTGATTTCTTTTTAAATGGTGGACTGGTTACAATTATTCTCTCCTTATTAATTGTGGTTATGGGCAATCTTTATAGTGTTGGCAGCCGCTGCAGTCCTTTGTAGACCGTTTTTCTGTATGTTGAAAACATTGTTTGAACATAAGGTTGAAAAGTAGGAGGTATTTTCCACGTCATGTCAAATTGAGATATTGCTATCAGATTCAGCAGAGATAAGGTTGTATTTTGCAGTGCCTCTTTGGGCTGCATTGGATTCAACAGGGATTATTTTCTTTTATCAAATGGTGAATGATTTTCTTCTCTTGTTATCCTTAAAACTTTAGGTTTTAGGAGTGAACTGCATTTGTGAATTTTTGTCCCAATTTTTTTATCTTTCCTGAACTTAATTTTTGGGAATTCATAAGATAGAAAAATGGTTTTGTGGCAATAGTTGTTTTCCTTCATATTTATTATATACAAAGGATTTGATTTATTAATGAAAAAAAGTTTTCTCAAAAAGAGGACATGATATGTGTGCTTATTTTCCTCTTCCAATTTTGTGGAGGTTGATTAATTGGCACTGGCCTTTTGAGATATATGTTGGCCTTTATATGAATGTGTAGTACTGTTGTGATTTTAAAGGCCAATGGAATCCAACATTGTGGTAGTTAATGTGGAATGCAAAAGAGGTTTGAACATAAAGCATATTGTTGTTTTGGGCTGTGAATTTTTGTCCCAATTTTCTGATCTTTCTTGAACTTAATTTTTGGGAATTTATAAGATAGACTAATGGTTTTGTGGCAATGGTTTGTGTTTACAATTGTTTTCCTAATTTGATTTATTAATGAAAAAAAGGTTTTCTTAGAGAGAGGACATGATATGTGTGCTTATTTAGGTTGAACACATCATGAGTTTTTCTTATTAGCACAAGAAAACATCTATATTAATCACGACAAATTCCAATGTTCTAGCATATGATCATAAAATTTTGAGAAACCATGAAATAAAGATGTCACTAAGATTTTATAAATGAAAGGTTTGAATTTGAATGGATATTAATAGTAAACAACAACATTGCTCTATCAAGAGTACAAATTTAGTATGATTAAAGGCACAAAGAAAGCATGGATAGAATGAGTTATTTGTAGAGAGAGGAAATTGAAAATGCTAGAGCTAAAGCTAATCTGAATTATTTTGGTTGTAACATTGGGTGCTTTGAAACCTATAATATTTGCTGAAAGAAGTTCTTTATACATCCAAGATTTTGAAGAAAATTAGATTACTATTCATCTTTAGGATTGGGGTCTAGATAAATGCATTGTTAAATTGCCTTGATATGTATATGAATGCCAATAGATGTGATATAGAAATAACATATTCTCCAAAAGTTTGTATATGATATAGTTGGAATACATGACATCAATAACAATAAAGAATATACCTTCTTAGCATGTTAACTTACATATACTTTTCTATCGGCGTAACCTTTGCACCCCTTCTGGTTCAAGTGTTAGTTTATAATATATAGTATAAATATGTGGTAATTGAATATTATAAGCACAAATGTTATAACAACAATTGGACCTTGTACAACTACTAGGCTCTCCTATCTTATCCCTATTGATCACTTTATACATGATGTACTTTCTCAAGTACAAGAGAGACATTTTCACCACTTTCAAGATTTTTGAAACATTTGTCAGAAGTAACCAAATCTTTCTTTTTACAAATATACATAGATAATGAGGGAGTATTTGAACCAAAGATTTTAAGATTTTTTAGTAAACATGGAAATACAATTCTACTTCAACCAAAAAAAAAAAAGCACTAAAATTATCTAACAAATATTTTATCAATAAATAATGAACTACAAAATATCAACAAATTTAACTCCCACTTGTCACGTGAAGCTTCCACCATCACAAAAAAGAATACATATATAGACACTCAACCATAGATCTAATAAATTTAAGAGCCTTTTCTCATATGAAAAAAAGAAAAAACCTAAAACAAAAAATGAAAAACCTAAACAAAAAATTTGACACTAGAAACAAAATAGTGATTAAGTTACTTCTAAATATTTCTTAAATCTTTTCCACGTAAAAATTGCATATGCATCTTTCCTTCTTAAAATATTTTTTTGACAGCACCAACTATGCATGCCAGATAAAATGGAAAAATATAAAGATTTTTTTTTTTATTGGAAAAAGAACAAAAACAGGTTACAAATTACAAAGAAAATGCTGAATATGAGCTGTCAACAGCATAAAAACGAAGAAGAGCTACAGCTGAAGCTGCTGTCCAACATTGAGCAGCATTTTAAAACAGTAGACATGCTGAAGAAAAAGCCAGAACTGCTGTTTCATAGCAGCATGAAGACAACAATAGCTGAAAACAAGATTACATAGAAAAATTGCTGTCCATCATCAGAAAACAACAGCAATAAGTCCCAGCAGATACAATCCGTAGAAGAGCTATTGCAAAGTATCGCTGATAATAATATATCACCACGAACTCCAACCTCTGAAACTCAAGGAAAGACATCTTCATGGATAACCACAGAAAAGATAACTAGTTTACAAACTTCTTTTAAGATTAACATAGAAAAGGGATTCAGAGTTTCCTGGGCAAACCTATTGACTTGTGAAAATCAAAGCACGTGGTTGACAGATGATGTACAAACTCTGACTTCCATAACTCATAAATGGAAGAAAATGAGGTAGCTTTACCGTTCAAACACGGTACATGAATTCAAGTTTGGAATCTTCCAAGTAGTTAATCGTGAATTTGATGTCTCTAATCTGTAACATATTTTCTTTCCTAATATTCTTGTCTAACCAGGTCTATGTGATGCTATAAATTAATAGCGTTTCATAACAAATGCTAAGATAGCTCCTGCTTTTCATAAAAGCGAGCAGATTAGTCTACCTCTTTTGGCAGAGCTTTAGCTGCTTTTTGTTTAAATTTCCCTTGCTTTCTGTGAGGAAAAGACTTCATTGCGATTTCAATTTTCTAAGGTATCCCAAAAATGGGTGATCCTGGCTTCATCTCTGGAATGATTGGTTGCGCCATTCAGTTGGCTGCAAATCAGATCATTCAAAGCATCAATGTTGCCATCAGATGCAGGAAAGAGTTGGATGCCCTCAAAGTTCTGCTTTTCAAAATTCAATCGCTAAACATGGATATGCAAGAATATCGAAAAGCTTTGAACTCTGGCAGAACGGGTACATCCCCCCACCGTCCTTTACCCTCCACGATCAACTACTGGTTGAACGAATTGAATGCTCTTCTGGAGGAAGCATCTGATTTGGTCCGGCATTGCACTATACGGTCATACTGCCATCTTTTTTCTCGTTACAGAACGAGTAGAGAGATCAGGAAAATCATTACAAATGTGGAGAAACATGTAGCCTCCACACCTACAGTTGCTTTTCTGCACCAACTGCAACAGCATGTGGCCAATCGACAAGTATTTGAGCAGATTAAAGAGATGAAGGATTGTCTTAATCTGCGTAGTTCAGTACTTGCCGAAACATCTGGAACTTTTCCATTCACTTCTTCGGTCGCTCCCAACATGAAGTATATTGAGGAGGCACTCATTGTCGGACAAGATTCTGTTTCCGCCAGACTTGAGGAGCTAATTGATTCAGAGCAGCACAAAAATGTGTCTCGTTTCGGCATACTTGGGAAAGGCGGAGCCGGTAAGACTCTACTACTTAAACGAGTCTTCAACAGTAACCAGGTACAGAATCTATTTTACAATGACTTGATGCTTTGGCTTACTGTTTCACAGAGTCCATCTTTCAATGGTCTTAGAAATGAGCTTGTCAAACAAATAGCTCTTAAAGTAAATGACAGATTGGACAGCAGAGAAGAAGACCGTGTGAAAATATGGTTGAATCAGAGCATGAGAAAACGCAAGTTTGCCCTGTTTTTAGATGATGTTTGGGAAACAAGTGCAACCTCCTTATTAGAGGAGTTGTGTGTGCCTCACTTTGCACATGTAAACTCCAGCATCATCATTGTCAGTTCCAGAAGTAAGAGTGTTCTCTCACAGATGGGTGTTCCGCCTCCATCAATCATTCAAATGCAAGACTTGACCGAGGATGATAGCTGGAGATTGTTTTCTTCCCATACTTTTCCACACAGCAATGGAATTTTGCCCATGGGCATTGATCAAGAAATAGCGAGGCGTGTCTGCAAGGAGTGCGGAGGGCTTCCATTAGCCCTCAAAGTAATCGGGCAGGCAATGGCAGGCATAACTCATTCAAATGAATGGGAATTCGCACTCCAGAGGTTGCAGAACAACTTTTCACACTCATTTTTAGGCAGGTTGAGATTAAGCTACGATGCTCTAGCCGACGTGGCCGACTATGGCGTTTCCTTGCAGTTGTGCTTCCTCTGCCTCGCTGCTTTTTCAGAAGACAAAGTCATCCCGACTGAAATTGCTACAAAGTACTGGATTGGAGAAGGATTGGTGACCGGGCCGAATCCTGTCCAAACTGGAGAGATATACGTCAATTTTTTAGCGGATCGATGCCTTATTGAACCACTCCAGAAGGATCACGACGAAAGGTGATCAATTTCAGGGTGCATGATTTGTTGCACGATTTAGCACACCAAATTGCTGAGAAGGAAGAAAAATGCTTCTTTCGGGCACGCAGAGGTTTAGGAAAGTTTCCAGCTGATAACTGTGGCGGACACGTCAGAATTTCATTGATGGACAATGGTTTGACTAGGGTTCCAAAGGCATTCGGAGCTCCCTATATCCGCATCTTGCTACTCCCTTGTAATCTTTCTTTGACAGAAATTCCTAAAGAGGTTATTGGGAGAATGACCGCTCTCAGGGTCCTGGATTTGTCACGGACAGCCCTCCAGTCGTTGCCAAAAAACATGGGATGTTTGAAGCATTTAGTTTGTCTCAGGTTACGCTCTGTTCCAATCAAGAGACTGCCCAACTCTGTCGCTGCTCTCAGAAATCTTCAAATATTAGATCTTCATGGATCTGATATTACACGACTCCCATCCAGCATTTCCAAGCTGACTTCCCTAAAAAATTTAGATGTTAGTTTCTGTGAACATCTGCAGTGCATGCCTTATGGGATCTCACAGCTTACATCTCTGGAGTACCTGGATGCAAACAACTCTCCAAACATAGGGTGGAATAAGTGCAGAAGAGATGGGCTTTTAATTAACGATCTGGGGACTCTAAACCAACTCAAAAGGTTGGGCCTTAAAAATAATGGTGAAATAATTCGAGAAGGAATATTGGGAACCATGAAACAGATGGAGTCTCTACATTTGTGTCTAGCGCATATGGAAAGTCTACCCCAAGACATGGCTGCCATGTCAAAATTGAGGAAACTCTGCCTTTCACGTCCTCAATTACTCCAATTAAAAAATTCAGTTTGTGAATTTCAACATCTGAGCTACATTAAATTGTTCAACTGTAGCATGTTGCAACATCTACCTGTATTGCATATACTTCCGAGTCTAAAGCACCTGAATATTGTTGCTTGCCCCAACATTGAGAAGTTCCCAGAGGAATTTGGCAAGGAGGGAGCATTTCTAATCTGGAGGTATTTTCAATGGTGGAGATGAAGAAGGTAGAGCAGCTGCCAATGGTGGAAGGAGGAGCGCTGCCTTCACTGAAAACATTGACAATAATGAAGTGTGAGGCATTGCAGATGTTGCCAAGTGTTGCTGGAATTTGAAGAGTGTAGAAAAGATAAGAGTGTATGGATGCTCAAAGGTTCAACTTGTCATGGCAGAGAAAGAAAACTTTATCAAGTCAAATACCAAGGTGCAAACACTGAGATTATCCACCACAGAAACTCAGGCATTGGAAGAGCGCTTCTCTGATATCCGTCGCGGGGTGATCATTTTTATTATGGTGAATTTTGGTGTAGCGACATGTTTCAGTTTTTGGATGACATTAATCGAGTTTATTTATTTTGAGTTGTATCATTCAAAACAAGAGATGCCATTGATCAGTTTGAGTTATATTAATTTGTGCCTTCTTATAGGCAACAAAATGCTCTTTTGATATAAGTGATTGTTCTGGATTCTACTCCCAGGTACTTAATATTTTATTTTAAAGGTATATATATATATATATTTTCTTCAAGTGAAAATTTTGAATTTGATAAAAAATCATAAATTTATTTAGAAAGTATTTTTTTTCTAAAAATTGTAAACTCATCATCTATTATGAATGATCAATTTAGACTTCTAATTTGTATAAATTGTACTTAAGTGTCTATTGTTATTTGTTTACAGGTTATAGTTAGATTCTTAATATATTTTGGGAGGTGTAAGGCATGATCAAAGTATTTTTTTATTTTATTTTCTCTTGAAATTTACTACAAATCATGATAGAACTCAGGACTACAGCACATTAAAACTAAAAATGAGATAGTGACTAAAATCTAAGGGACTTTGTCACGTATTGAATGACAAATGACTTAAGTTCACTAATGATTTTGAATTTTTTTCTTAAAAGAACAAGTTAAATGAATCCATGGTATTCATAGGATTGCATGTATGCTATAATTTACTATTTTACATTGTGTAGTACACAACATCTATGTAAATATAGGACAATCTTGATGATTTCTATGATACCATTAAGGAGTTTCATGTTTTACAACAAGAAGCATATTTCACATCACTCTCTTTAGATGAATTTCTTTCTATTATATTTTTTTTTGGTGAAATGAAAATTGATATTGTCATACAATTAAAAGGTTGTAGATGTAATAAAATTAAAAAAAAAAAATGTATCTTCTTGATTCTATCTAAGATGAAAGCACATTTATATTCTAGAGATTTTTGCTAACCTACTTTTATCTATCAAATTTGTGGTTCTCATGAAGGAAAGACAATTGAGTTCACCCCACATGATGTGGTCATTTGAAAGCTATAGGAGCCTAAGATGGTTGTTGCTGGATCTCATTTGCACAAGTTTAATAGTTTTGAGAATACTTAAAAATCATCACTTATTGCACATATAGATTTTTCAAGTAGGATAATGCATGAATGGTTTGATCATTTGAATTATAGGTATCTCCATAATTGAACATATAGGATTTGGTTATTGATCTTCCCAATTGAGAGAGCTTGTCTAGGTTGTACTTATAAAACACTATTATGATCCCTTTAAGTCAACAAATGACACACCACCTCTTGTGTTGTTTTATAACTCAACTTCGTATCATTTTTAAGAGTCAAGTATGAGCTCAACTTTATTGATGACTTTTCACCATGCGAATGTATTTAGTTTCTCAAGTATAAGAGATTTTCATCACTTTCATAACCTTTGAGATATTTAATGAACTATATCTTTTTCCACGTAGATTGTCAGAAGCTCCGTTGTCAACCATACGTTTCAGATAAGATGATAAAATATAAACGTAACTTGTTTTCAAACTTCTTCTTTTCACATGAGCATAGGAAAAATGAAAATAAACTTATTTTGCGAAAATCAAACCATGTGTTTGACAACCATACTATACGTTCAAACACTGATAAAAAAAATTGTGACTTGGAGCTCTCCATAACTAATAAATGGAAGAAAATGAGGTAGCTTGACCGTTAAAACACGGTATTTATGAATTGAAGTTTGAAACTTTCAAAATAGTTGAAAGTCGATGAATGAGAAATGCCTGAATTTTCTGTCTTCAACGTGTGACCATGACCACATATGACCACATGCTGAGTAGCATATTTTCTTTTCTAAGGGTATGGTCCCATGGAGGGGGCTTCCTAAAAAATTTCAACGGTGCTGCTGAGATTTTTTAGGAATATTTTAAAGATAGTGGTCCCATGAATTCAATTTTGCAATTCAGCTTAAAAGTTTGAGCTCCAAAATTCAAGGGACTAAGTGGAGTAATTTGATAAATATTAATAAACAAATAAAAATTCTCTCATTTTTTAGGAATTTAAAATTCAAAGTGATAGACAAGTGGCAGAAAAAAATCCTAAAAAATTGTTAAGCTGTATGGGCAATTTCTAGCCCCACTGAAATTTGCAGTCCTAAAAAGTAGGGGCTGCTATTTTTCAGGAGGAGATTCCAATTAACCCTGTAGCATAATTTTTTTTACTCCATGGGACCGCTTGATCCATGAAAATAGAAGCCCAAGCCTCCATAGGACCATACAGTAATAGTCTTGTCTAACGAGCTATAAATAAACTAATAGCATTTGCTTTTCAGAAGAGCGCACGGATTCAGATTAGTCTGCCTCTTTTGTTAGAGCTTTAAATGCCTTTTGTTTATATTTCACTTGCTTTCTGTGAGAAAAAGGCTTTCATTGGAATTTCAATTTTCTTTGTTAAGGTACTTAAAAAATGGGTGATCCTGGCTTCATCTCTGGAATGATTGGTTGCGCCATTCGGTTGGGTGCAATTCCGATCATTCAATTCATCAGTGTGGCCATCAAATGCAGGAAAGAGCTGGATGCCCTTAAAGTTTTGCTTCTCAAAATTCAATCGATGAACATGAAAATGCAGGAATATCGAAAAGCTTTGAACTCTGGCAGAATGGGCACATATCCTCACCGTTCATTACCCTCCACGGTCAACAGCTGGCTGAAAGAATTGAATGAGCATCTGATTTGCTTCTACGGTCTATCTTTTTTCTCGTTACAGAACGACTAGAAAGATCAGGAAAATCATAAGCAAATGTGGAGAAGCATGTAGCCTCCATGCCTTCATTGCCTTTGTGCACCAACTGCAACAAGATGTGGCCAATCGACAAGTAACTTGAGAAGATTGTTCTTTTAATCTGCGTACTTCAGCACTTGCCGACACATTTGAAAACCTTCCATTCGCTGCCAACATGAAGTATATTGAGGAGACACTCGTTGTTGGACAAGATTCTGTATCAATGCGATCTGAGGAGCTAATCGATTCAGAGCAGCACAAAAATGTGTTTCGTTTTGGCATACATTTCGGAAAAAAGAAAGAAATGATAGCATCGTAAAAGTGGAAACATATTTAGAAACTATTATAATGGATGGGAAAGGTTACACAACATAGTGATACAATCGATGGCAGCAAAAACATTTTATCTTGCTCGGATCTTTCTTCTCACTCTTGGAAGAAGAACCTTCTCTTTACAACAAAAAGATAATGATGTGGAATTATCTTAAAAACTTAAAACTTAGATGTTAAGATGGAAGAAGGATAAAGAGAGACAGATGGGAGTAGGATGGTAATATCGAACAACTATAAAAATCTTATAAAATTGAAAGAAGAAAATATAGAATAAGAATGTGGCCTAAAGATAGCACAGGTCATAGATTATTGGAAAAAAAAAAAGGAAGTGATACAATTGGGAGAAGTATTAAAGGAATATAGGGACCTATTTTCTAGAATATTTGTAAACTTAAGAAAGGAAGAATTAAGAACAATGAAAATTCAATTAGGAGGAATAAAACTATAAAAATGTCTTACAAGTTAAATTCAACTATAAAAGCTAAAGTTAAGATAGAGATAGATAAAATGTTACTTAGAGTTATCATACTAGCAAAGATGTGGTGTGGACTAGTCCTATGGTGGTAGAACATGAGAAGATAGGAGAAATTACGATTTATGTTGACTTCGAGGAGTTGAATAAATTTGGCATACATGATTCATTTGCTACACCTTTCACAAAAGAGATATTGGAATAAATAGCTAGTAGAGAAGTGCATTCTTTTACAAATAGCTTCTTTAGATATCATCAAGTAAAAATCCAACAAGAAGACCAATTGAAAATATTGTTTGCAATAAAATAGGGACCATTCATGTATACAATCACGCCTTTTGGACTAAAGATGCTCCTACCATTTTTAGTAGGATAATTGTTAACACTTGTATTCATCTATGATTTTATAGCAGTATACTTAGATCAATGGATAGTGTATGTGCTAATGAAAGATCATCTACAAGTATTAAGGTTAATGCTATAAAGATGCAGAATCCTTCAAATATCATGGAATTTATAGAAATGAATGTTTACAGTACTGTTCAACACTTTGTGTACGAATATAATGTATAAAGATAGAGCAATGGTTGACCCATTAAAAGTGGCAATAATGATGCAGGTGCATTTATATGCATTTTTTTTTTTAATGTATTGTCATAGTTTCTAGATAGTTATAGGCTTATACACATAGGTGGGAATTTGGTTGTTATAACATTTTAATAATAGTTGTAATAAGCCAATGAATAAAACTATACTTTTTGGTAGTTTTGTATCTAGGAGGTTAGAGTTAGTTTAGGAGTGGTTTTGATTTTTCTAAATAAAAGAAGATTTGGCTCAAATCGTCTTCCTTTTAATGTATAAAATCAAGCCTTGTATTGAGCATTAGAATAAGGAGAGTTACTAGTGTGAAATTTTTAAAAAAATCAATTTTAGTAAAATGCTCATAACTTTCTCATTTCTCAATAAAATTGAGAAATTCAAAATGTTACGAAAAGCTTGAGATGGATATAATAAAACCCATAAATAATTATGGAAAATTCATTTTGATGAGCATGTTGTTATATGTAGAAAGGTGATAAGTTTTGTAGAGCATGATACATAATATTTCAAGGCTTCTATTGCAATTATGAATTAAAATTGGTTAGTAAGATTTATCAATTAAGATAATCCATTGATCATAGTAAATAATAATCAATTTGGTCTAGTTGGGAATTAAAATTTTCATATGAGTAGCAAATTGTTCCTTAGCCTTCAATCATTCTTGCTATCAGAGTGAGAAACAATTCTTGTAAGTGCAAGAGAAGACTTTATTTTCCAAGAGATGTCATTTAGAGTTCGTGGAAGAGGACGAGGTCAAAGAAGACTAGTTGCAAATGCATAAATTTTGGAAAAGATGAGGAATATTCAAGTATAGTTGCAGGAAATGGAGCTTGCATAGAGAAGAGGAGTAGATGTGGGATTAAGGAAAAGTAGTTGTCTTTCCCCTTCTATTTATTATTTCTCTTTGAGTGGAGAAGGGGCTTCTCTCTTTTTGCTTTTTCTTTGCTCTTGACATTTGGGGCATAACATTTGGTATCAGAGCCAAGTTCCAACACTAATTTTTTTTAGGTTGTTTTAATTAACTTATTTTTGTATAGGGCCCTCTTGGTTGTAAGTATTATAAGTCATTGTAGGAAAATAGAAGGGGTAATATTGTGTGTAATGTCTTAATTATTGAATTAAAAGTTGATTCATTAATATTTTGGGATAAAGTTCAAACTAGGATTAATTAAAAGTGATTTTGTCCTTATTTTTACAAATAAGTTAAAAGTAGCATATCAATCATATCTTGTTTAGAACACCTAGAGCTATATTCTCTTATCCTTTTATATTAAACTTCTTGGATTCTTAATAAGGTTGGTTGTGATTGTTATCTCCTTGTCTTTTCTAAGAACACGTTTTATTTAGGGTTCTATAAAAGATTTATTTTATATTCAAGTTATGTGAAGAACCTTTATTGCTAACTCTAAATGCTCTTTTCCAATGTCTCTATTATATGGAATTCTTAGTTGAATATAGTTAAGGATAGAAATATTCTTCAATTCAAGTATATTAATTAGAAATATTTGAAAAAATAAATTATAAGGAGGAAAATGATTTATATGAGCTTGATTTTGGTTTTGTTCATGGGCTAATTTTAAGGATATTGCATTTTCTAGATATTTGATAGTGTTTGATGAATGCCACCAATCAATTATGAAAGCTATCTAGCTAAGTTGTTGGCTTTAGACAAGTGTAACCACTTTGTTATGAATTAAACTCAATGTTATTCATATGTTTGATTTCATGCTTAAAAATTTAGAAACATTGGTAATCTATAGTTGTTTGTTGGAAACAAAAAATTCAGCTATGGTTGAAACTCTTGTCTTCCTTGTTGGTTATAGTATTGTGGATAGTAACTTGAAGTTAAAGAGGTTTCCATTCTAAAGGAATAGATGTTTTCAAGATGGAGACGAGTATTACTAAATGAGATGCAAAATATTATACTAGTTATGATATATTTCTTTTAAATTCGAGTAGAAATTTGAAAGAAGAAAAAGCAATAGCTCTGCATAAAGAAACTTAAAACTCAGTTATCAATAATTTTCATTTATATTTAATAATAGTGATGATTTAGTGCCATGGAACTACAAGATGAATCAATTTTCTTTTATAATTAATAATAGTGATGATTTAGTGCCATGGAACTACAAGATGAATCAAGTATATTAGTTTGTAAATAGGGTTCTACCCTTAGTGGTATATTGCGTTTTGAGGTATGGTGTAATTCTTTATTAATTTTATGCAAATGATGTATGTGCTTGTTCTAAAGGTCATGGGTGATCCCACAATAGTGGTTTACAATTTTTGGCCAAACTGGACACTGAAATAATTTTTTTAACTAAATATTTACTTTTGGGCACCTATAGTGGCTAAACCGTGAGGAATTTGAAGATGATGCAAACTAGAGTTTCATGAAATTTTGTCTATAGATTATAAATATTTTTTTTTTCAAAATTTGGAATTAGATTGCGTTATTTTTCCATCTCCCTCGAAAACTAGTTTTTTCAAAAACAACATTTTAAAAAGTGATGCTCATATAACATAACTTTTTCCATGAAGGATAAAATTATAATTCTTCAATTTAGATTCATAACTCTGATATCTAGTGCTTCCACTTGGTTAGATAGTTTTTATGAATATTTTTCTTTAATCAAGTTTTGAAGTCAAACCAAATTATAATTCAGACATGTTACATAGTATAATTTTTGTATATTGAAATTCAATTTTTTCTTTGTTGGATCAAGGACTTCAATAGATGGTGCACTCAGATTTTTCAATTTTTTTTGATAATCGTTATTTTCCACATGTGCATAACAAAAGAGCTTGATTTTCTATGAAAACCTAAATTCACAAAGTAAAAAATAAATATAATAATTAAATTAAATTTATTTAAAATTATACTTTTTGGGAAGCTTATAATAAGGACTACATACAAAAATAAATTTTAAATGAATTCATTTGATCCCCCAAAAGGTAAATCAAAAGTGGTTTTTTATCAACATTTTGATAGGTTTAAAGGAGACTCTGTTATAGGTATGGTTTAAAACTAGCGAGGTTCTATCCAAGGGGTTTTGATTTAAGGTAGTTTGATCAAACCCTCCTCAATTGGAATGCTTTAAATGGAAATTTTTAAGGCTTAAATCATTATATTTTCTAAAAATATGTGATTTCAGCAAAAATCAAATCCTCCCAGAAATTGTAAACCAACTTTGTGGGATCACCCTCATGTTGGGGGGGGCGGGGGGGGGAAGGCGGCGGGGCATTTGTGAATATGTGATTTCCTTGTGTTATGTATCATCTCTTATATTCTTTCTAGGGGATTTGACGCCTCCTCTTGTGAAGAGGTAGATTTGGGGTCCTCCACATGCATGGGATTTGAGTGGGCATGTCTCCTACAAATAGGGGCATATTTACTTTCAAGGTATGAGTACCAATGCTTATTTAGGGATAGGAGTATCCCATATCTATGTGCATTGGCCTTGTTTTGGAGGGATAAATTGGGTGTTTGGATGGTACATTATGGAGTATGGAGGTGTTGATGTGAGAGTTAAAGCTTTTGGGTTAATGTAATATATATATGTATATATATATATATGTATGTATGTATATGTGTGTGTGTATGTATTATGTATATATATATGTATATGCATATATATATGTATATGCATGTATATATGTATATGCATATGCATATGTATATATGTATATGCATATGCATATATATATGTATATACTCCCCCTATGTGGAATTCCTTCTTGGAAATCCAATGTGATAGTGATGTGCTTGGGTCTTGGTAACTATATGAAGTGTAAATCAATTTATGCATTGTTGGCGCTAAGTGGTCTTGATTTTTTCCAAGGTTGTTAAGTGTTTCCAATAAAATTAAGGTTTTTTGTCTTTTTAATAAGTGTTGTCAAAGGGTAAGAAAGTGCATTATAATACATGTGGTGAGAAATCAGTGAATGTTAT
The DNA here is from genome assembly GCA_007258455.2 of Sequoia sempervirens. Taxonomy (NCBI): domain Eukaryota; kingdom Viridiplantae; phylum Streptophyta; class Pinopsida; order Cupressales; family Cupressaceae; genus Sequoia; species Sequoia sempervirens. Next base: position 128,231 of record VDFB02386901.1, read on the forward strand.
GTTTATGACTCAATTTTGAGATACTAAGTATCCAACTTGGGATAAGGGTGTGGTGGACATCTAAGGTGGTCTATTTTTGTATACCCTTGTATTAATTTATGTGTGATGGTAAGTTTGCATGTTTTTTCATTGTGTTTTGGAAATCCCCTAGTGATGATCACTCCATTTGGAGAAAGGCTTTTCCAGTGTACTTGGGGTTGAGGAAGTCCCTATTCATTGGAACATTGTGATTCTTCCTTGATTTCATCCCTTATGCTATCCTGAGGATTGATATCATAAGATTATGTGCTCCCTTGGAATGTTGAGAGCTAGATTTTCTCCCCCTTTGTAGGACCATAATTGTTTATGATATTATGGGAAAAGCATATTTTGAAGGGATTTGCAACCCTTTACAACTAGAAAAGCTAGACTGCAAAAAAGGACAGCTTGTAGCCACCAAAAAGTCGGCTCCCAAGCCAAGAACATCATGTTTTACATTTAGAGTTAATCTTGTGGGAATGAAGCGTCATTTCTAGAGAAGGCCCAGACCATAATTGTTGGTCCATAGTGCAAGATCTTTTTCCTTGAGTTGTATCCAATAGGTTGAGGATGGATCTTGTGTGCCAAAAATTTGGATGAGCTTCCACTTGGACTATAGATGCTACAGGTATTAGATATTCAAATACATGGGTATTAGATGTGATGTTCTTGTGATATCATTATTGATCTATTTCACATAAAGGTAAGGGTTTAATTGTCATGGGACGCAAGAAATGTTGGAAACAAAGGGAGAGGAATGAAGTTGTTTAACTATATCATCAAGTAATTACATAAAAGAATATATAGTAACAAAATTCAAGGCACATGACAGTGGAATATTACAACATTTCTTGGGCTACATAATTTACAGAGATTGTGATAGAGATATACATTGGTAAATAATGTTCTCTTTATTAAGATTCAATGTACAAATAACTTCTATATATATGGGTAAAAACACAAGTTGTGTCACACTTTTAGCCAACTTAACAACACAATTGAATTTAAGTATTTCTAATAAATAAAAAAAATTCTCAAACATATGATCTAGTAAGATTCATTCTAGCTAAGTTAGATACTTCCAAAACTTTTTCAACTAAAATTGTTGGAAAAAATATATGGAGCACCACTTTGAGTCCAATTTAGTTATTTATATATATGTGTGTGTGTGTGTGTGTGTGTATGTATATGTGTGTGTGTGTGTATATGTATATGTATATGTATATGTATGTGTATGTGTATGTGTATGTGTGTATATATGTATTATGTATATATATATATATACATGTATATATGTATACATGTATATGTATATATATATGTATATATGTCTATGTATATGTATATGTATATATATATGTATATATTGGACCCCTATGTGGAATTCCTTCTTGGAAATCCAATGTGATAGTGATGTGCTTGGGTGTTGTAACTATATGAAGTATAAATTAATTTATAATGCATTGTTGGCACTAAGTGGTCTTGATGTTTTCCAAGGTTGTTAAGTGTTTCCAATAAAATTAAGGTTGTTTGTCTTTTTAATAAGTGTTGTCGAAGGGTAAGCAAGTGCATTATAATACGTGTGGTGAGAAACCAGTGAATGTTATGTTTATGACTCAATTTTGAGATACTAAGTATCCAACTTGGGATAAGGGTGCGGTGGACATCTAAGATGATCTATTTGTGTATACCCTTGTATTAATTTATGTGTGATGGTAAGTGTGCATGTTTTTTCATTATGTTTTGGAAATCCCCTAGTGATGATCACTCCATTTGGAGAAAGGCTCTGCCAGTGTGCTTGGGGCTGAGGAAGTCCCCTATTCATTGGAATATTGTGATTCTTCCTTGATTTCATCCCTTATCCTAAGGATTGATCTCAGAAGATTATGTGCCCCCTTGGAATGTTGAGAGCTGGATTTTCTCCCCCTTTGTAGGACCATAATTGTTGGTCCATAGTGCAAGATCTTTTTCCTTGAGTTGTATCCAATAGGTTGAGGATGGATCTTGTGTTCCAAAACTTTGATTGAGCTTCTAATTGGACTACAAATGCTACAGGTATTGGATATTCAAAGACATGGGTATTAGATGCAATGTTCTTGTGATATCATTATTGATCTATTTCACATAAAGGTAAGGGTTTAATTGTCATGGGATGCAAGCAATGTTGGAAACAAAGGGAGAGGAATGAAGTTGTTTAACTATATCATCAAGTAATTACAAAAAAGAATATATAGTAACAAAATTCAAGGCACGTGACAGTGGAATATTACAACATTTCTTGGGCTACATAATTTATAGAGATTGTGATAGAGATATGCATTGGTAAATAATGTTCTCTTTGTTAAGATTCAATGTACAAATAACTTCTATTGTAGGATACTTCATATATATATATATGGGTAAAAACACCAAGTTGTGTCACACTTTTAGCCAACTTAACAACACAACTGAATTTAAGTATTTCTAACTAAAAATTATTTTTTCTCAAACATATAATCTAGTAAGATTCATTCTAGCTAAGTTAGATACTTCCAAAACTTTTTCAACTAAAATTGTTGGAAAAAATATATGGAGCACCACTTTGAGTCCAATTTACCAAAAAAATAAAACTATTTGAAAAAATTGAAATTTCAATAACTACTACTAATGTAAATAATATTTAAAAAAAATATATAAAAATACCCTTTTGTAGATTGATAAGTTTAGTTTTAAAAAATATATTTATTTTAATAGTTTAATTATTATTTATATTTTATTTTTTACTTTTACTAAACGTAGGTTATTAGCACAAAATATTAGGTCGATTACCATGCCAAGGAAAAATACTAAAATTTATTAAAAAAAAAAAAATTAAATATGGTGCACTAGATAAGAGAATCTATTTCAAGATGGTATAATTTTTTTTCCATTTTAGATAAATATTTAATATGAAAGTTGATGTCCAATGGAAACAACTATTTTTTGATTCACACACATTTTAATATTTATTTAAAAATATATATTTATCAAAATTGGAAAAAATATATCTATGCACTAAAGTTTCAAGTTATAAATACACATAAAATTTGAAAGAAAAAAAATAAAATTTACTATAAAAAGTTTGACATCTTATGCAATATCATTTTTCAGCATTTTATCAGCAACTAAATTATAGTGTTAATTTATTAAAACTAGTTTAAAATATTTTTTAATTTTTCTAAAAAATACAAACATAAAATATACTAAAAACATATTTTAATAGTTTACATCATTTCAAAAAAACATATATGCCACATTTTAGTGATTCAAGTTTAAAAGTTGGATTAGTGTTGGTTGTTTCCTTTATAAAGTGGGTATGTGCAGGATCATGATGGGCCAAAAAGTGGCAATATGATGGATATGTGGCTTGACTATTTTTTACCCAAAATTGATGAAACGAAAAGGGTTTTTAAAGGAGATTCTCATATTTCCACCAATATAAATTATGCTTTACTTTGAATTTAATAAGTAATTATTATTCATTTTCTATTCAAATTATGACTAAAGTCTGGATTGATAGGCTGATTGAAAAACATCTATAGCTTTCAAACAGTATCACATTTTTTGAATCCAAAACATGTGTCACATTCTATTATTTACATACTATAGGATTCAAAAAATAAAAATTTAATTTCATGAAGTTTTGACCAAGTTAAGGTAGTCCAACATACAAGTTTTTATATTTTTTAAAAAGTTGTAATAAAAAATTCATAATTAATTATTTACTTGGAAAAAAATTACAAAAAAATATGCATCACATTGGGGCATGAGTCCTCTAGTTATATCTAAAATATTATAAAAAAATATTATCATATCTGAGATAAATTTGGAATGATTTGAAATACCTAAACTAAATGGATGATTAGAACTAATGCATAAAAACATAAATTCCCAAAAAATGACAAATTGAAATAGTAGTTTACCAGCGAATCTAGAAGTGCAAAGCGGATCTAGAAGTGCAGAGGACTACAAAAATGTTTAGAAAAGTTGGTTTTGAGTTGTCCTCGAGAGTCATTCACCCCTAGGTGAGTGGGTCTTTGTACAAGGGTTTTAACCAACTATTAGAGTCCTTTGGTGCAAGATCTAAGCTTTTGATTCCTCTAGGCTTGACTATCAAAAATCCATAAATAAAACCTCTAGGTGAGTTTCCATAGCTTGATAACAATGATAACAACAAATGCAACTTTGCAAAAATGATCCTTTGATCAATTTCTAATCCCTCTTTACTTGAAAATTTTCACATACATAAAGAGAGGAAAAAATGTTTGTTTTTGGGTGAATGGGGGTTGCCTTAGTCAAACCCCATGTTGGTAATTAAACCTTGATAATGAAATAATGATGAATAGAAGGAATTGATGAATGAGAAAAGCTTTATCACAACACACCGAACCCTTAATGTATTCCCTTAGAGGACCAAAGTCTTAACACATCTCTCTAAGGTTTGGATCTTGCATGAATTGGCTTGATTGATTACTTGATTTGATGTTTGAACGCTTCAAACCTACATCATAATTTTAGCTCCAAAAATAACATGAACACACATGAAATTTGACATGATGATATGATCTTGATTATTGTTGTAGATGAGTGATAGATCTACTCTTCAATGCTCTTGACAATAATATTTATTTTTGTGAAGGTTGCTTTAATGTTAGATTTTTTTATTGATAAAAAGATTGTGTTTATTTAATTTTTGAAAATTAGATCCCAATAGCCAACCTTTGGAAGTGGAAATTGAAATATTATGATGTCATTGCTAACATATCCAAATTTGGAGGGAAACAGAGTAGCGAGACACTTACCCCATTGGGAGAATGGGTCCTAGTCCCATTATAGCGAATGAGTCCCAACCCTTTTTTTTGAAATTTAAGGTATCAAGGGAAAAGTATTAAATGAATGCATTTTTTTAATGTTTTCAATTTATTAAAAGTGGGTCAAATGGGTTATGAAATACATAATTCTAGGACATTATGGGGTCAATTAGAGGCTTAATTAAGTCCAACAAATTAAGGGACCCAAACATAGTGTGAAATTGTAAAGTTATACAATTTTCTACACTACATTCAACCCCCACTTTAGTGAGAGTATGAAATTACACTACAATTTTCTAAGTGTATAAATGTTCGAAAGATAAGATGATAAATATCAAGGAGGTGGCCAAACCATCACGACCAAAGATCCCATAGAAAACCAACATAAGGACAATGGGACACGCAAGATGTGTAAGATATGAGTAGCAAGACAAGATACACAAGCATACAATGTCAAAATTAATGCAAAAAGGGATGAAGTAGAAATTTTTTACTATGCCACATCCATCAAACATGCTCACCAAGATGTAAAATCACTTATGAAACACATGGCTCTATTGGAAAGCAAGCTGTGTTATGCTTGGTGGCCATGAAAATATGCTCACAAGGGCTAGTGCAATCTGATATACACTAGGTGAGCCCCAAGGAAATAGGGTGAGAAACACACACTAGGTCTATAAGGTGTGAACTCACAAAAATGGTGGAAGATGGGAAAGTCATTCTAGTTATATAGAATCCCATACATCAACAATACCAAAAGCTATACTTCCTGATAAATTTGATAAGGTGCCACACAAGATGGTCATACTTCACAAATCTAGCAAGTTGTAGTATGTTAGACACTCATGGAATAATATATTGAAAGGTTTAACATTAAAATGATAATTTAAGTGGTTTTTCTTAATACAGAAGAGGTCTCACTTTAGGGAACATCACACTTGATATCACTACCAAGAGAGGACTAGTCGAGGGATAATAGATTCACACCTTGGGGAGTATAAGCCATAACATTACCACTGAGAGGAATGTCATATGCCAAGAGAGGTCACACTCTTGAAGGACATCAAACCCAATGTCACCATCAAGAAGACACATCACATGAATTTAGAAGACCACAATTTGAATAAAGGGTCACACTTCCTAGGAGATGTATGCTATCATCATTAAGAAGAGAACATGCAAACAATGAGTGGAGGACTTATATGCCCCCCACTAAAAATATCGGCATACTTTCTATGTTGGTATTTTAAATAGAGAGGAAGAGGGGATCCTTGAAAATAATTCGTGCCTCCCAAAACTAGTTATCCTTGCCCTCCAAGTATAGAGACAATGACAACCATAACAAGGAATATCATATTTCTACCATGAAAAAATATGGTTGCAGTTAAGACTGTATCACCATGAATGGAAATGAGAAAGACACATAAAGCTACCAATGCCACATAGGATGAAAATCATTATCAATTAGAGGAATTAGGTGCATCAACAAAAGGAAGAGCACTACAATCCTTAAGATGTTAAATTTTATTACTCAAGGCCTTATATCCATTGGTAGAATGTCATGCACTTGATGACATGCACAAAATGAGCTTTTGTTGTAGAATTTTTTTCCTATTTTTGGAGGGAGAGATATCAAGTGGGCTTGGAGAAGCCTCAAAAATGTACTCTCTTGATCAATAGTAGAAGATATTCCTTGATTTTGTGGCAAATATACTTCTTGCTTACTACAAGGTGTCATACATACGCAAGACTCTCTAGGTTTAGATTATGATATTTTGTACTCTCCCTTAAAGGAGGGTGTAAAATATAATGAACCCCAATCACCACTAATACATGTGTTTGAAGATGAATCAACATTTTTCCTAGGAGTGTTTTGTGTGATGACATTGATATTGAGAAAAAATTTCTTTGATGCTTTCATTTCTTCCAATGGACAATAACCAAGGCCTCTTGCTTGTTCTTGCGAGGTAGGCTCTATAGGGACATAAATACCTTGTTCTTTAATAGGTCCACATCCTTTTCCATTATAGCCAAGCTGTTTTAAAATCTCATAACCTCTTCCATAAAAAATTTCCATTTCTTTTGGATTTGATGGTTTCTTATGATCATACTCACCATATGTGGACGTATAATTTGTGTTTTCTTCTTCTTTGCTAAAATTTGTGGACTCACATGGTTTTGATGACTCATATTTTATTGATATTATGGTAGCTTCTTTCTCTTTTCCTAATTTTTGTGTAATATTGTGTTCTCCCATGAATATAGGTATAAAATCCAATGATCCCCAATCATCATCCAATAGCTTCGTGATTGGTGAAAAATGCTTCTCTTCTTCTTCTTCTATCAATTCCATTTTTGTAGATGGTGTCAATGTTGTAAGAGGATTTTTCATTCCTATTTTAGTTTGCAAAAAAAAAAATATATTATAGGTCAACTTTGATTATGTAAACCTTGTTGTTACAAGTGTACTTCACTAGACAATGTAACATTGAAGGCACCACATTCATTGCATGAATCCAAGGTCTACCCAAGAGAATATTATATGAGAGCTCTTGAGGCATGACATGAATAGTAGTATGCAATGTAACCCTACTAGCTTTAATAAGTAATGGTATCAAACCAAGTGGTTGTTTTCCCTTATTGTCAAATTCTTAGATAGATAAGTATTCTAATTGAATTTTAGTCTTGTCCACTTCGATCTTATCTAGAAAGTTTACACTGCAAACATTGAGCATTGAACCATTACCAATGAGAGTATTTCTAATAACACACTTATTAATGACAGTCTATATCATCAAGGCATCATTTTATTTTATATTTCCAAAGGAGGCAATTCACTTTGATGAAAGAAAATGTCTAAGTCAACTAAGTCCATACCTTGAATTAGGGAGGCTACATCATTTGGTTTCACACTAGGAGGGATAACTTGTTGCAAAGCATTTTGGAGCGTGCCATAGTAAATAGGGTATGCTTGAATCAAATCCCAATGGGAGATCTTAGCAAGAGTGTTGCAAATTTGTTATATAAGGTCATAATATTTACCACTACACTATTGGATATTAGGTGCAGGTGGAAGGTATGGTTGAGGCAATGATAGGGATTTTGGAGTTTGTCTTGGTTGTTCATTATTCCTAGTGTATGGTATTATAACTTGGTTATTGCAAAAAAATATTACTAGTGAGTTGCCTTGTAAAATTGAAGATAGCCCTTGGAGATTTGGTTGGTGTTGTGGTGGTCCTATGATAAGAAGTGGCTTAGGAGATGAATTGGGAGGTCCAATAATTAGAGAACTCTTAGGAGGATCGAGAGGAATCTTAGGAGTCCCGATGATTAGAGGACTCTTAGGAGGTTGAAAAGGAATGTTTGTAGGTCCTATAATCGAAGGAGATCTAATGGAAACTTGTGCGTTCATAACCTCAGTTGATTGGACTGCATGTTGATGTTCTTCTAATGAGGATTCTAATGTCACCTTATCATCTTTATCTAAAGAAGCCACATACATTTTTTGAAAGAAATGTATCAATGCTATCATCCTCTTGCACCATGGTATCTTCCCTAGTAGGAGACTCTTTTTAGGAGAGGAGCAAACAACATTTTCATGACATTCAATGGTTGTATCTTCTAAGATATCTTCATCAAAAGTATGTGAGGTATCTAGAGAGGAACAACTATGTTTTTTTGGATTATCAATGATTACATCCTCTTGTCCAAAAATATTTGAACCCAAGTAGAAGTGGTAGGGGAAGAGAAAAAAATAGGATTCTCATGACTCTCAATGATTGCATCTTCTAATGTACCAAAATATCTTCTTCACATATAGGATAGACATTGGGAGAAGAACAAATGAAAATGTCATGATTATCCATGATTGTATTATCTTTTACAAAACTAACTTCACACATAGGAGATATGGTGGGAGAGGGATCAACAAAAAACAAGCAGGGAAAGAACTTCATATTTGTATGCTTGTAACAACAATTTCCTAGAGTACTCAACAAGATCTAAAAATAGAACATGAAGTATGATAACAAGATATTTTTGCAATGAAAACATGATGTAATAATTCTTCTGTAGATTTGAAATGCAACATTTTTTCCCAATTTTCCACAAATCAAGAAAAATGACACTTTTCTTGCACACACAATAACTATTTTTTAGAATTTCAAAGTACAAATTTGACAACAAAAACAAAAGGAAATCACAAAGGTAAAAATGCACCAGACATTTGTTAGGACACTTCTACAAGGAAATATTTTCCCATGGGTGAATGAGTCTTTTTTCAAGTGTTTTAAAAAGTAAAATTTTATTTTCTAAGTTAATACTTAAGTTTTCTGATTTAGGTTGCAGACTATTATTACTGTGACCCCGCCTTTTTGTGATCCTATTAGCTATTGATGGTTTATGTCTAATATTTTATGCTCCTTTATGTTAGATAATACACATGAGTGATGGTTGTTCCTATACAATGAATATGTTCATATTTTTGATTAATCCTATTTAACTAATGGTGGTTGTGATCTCTTGTGGTAGCCAGATGAGTTCAATTTCTTGTCTATGTAAGTATGCAATGATCGAGATGTTTAATTATTGGTAATATTATTATGTATATTAAGTGAATTATATTATGTTAGGTGATTACATACTATGGGTATGAGTAGTGTGATTATAAGATGATGATTGATATTTAAAGTTTACATGTAGTAGTATTCATTATAAGTTAGATTTCAATAGATTATTTCTATAAGTGGTGATATTTTGATACCATATAGTATGATCAATTATTGTTGATTCTAATGGGTGTTATGCAAGTAAGGAGTGCTAAATTATATGTTACTTGTTTAGATTAGTGGATTTAATTTTATAGTTGAATATTATGCTTTAAATGTTATTTTCATATGCCATTTGTTTGGATTATTATTAATCATGAGTAGTAGTGCCACCTTGTTAGTTGAGTAAACAGGTGAAAATTGGTCAATGTTGATTAGGGGGTCACATAGCTACTTCTTTTATCTTATCCTTGTGAATTTTTTTTCTTGTGAAAGAAATGTGATTTAACCTTGTTTTGTGTGGTAGGATTTGTGTGTATGTGACTTTATTTTATTAGTCACTTGAGTTACCTCTATGATATGATTACTTATTTTTATGTTTTATTAAGTCCTTATATGGTATTTTTTGTTTAAAAAGTTCCCTAGGTGGTAGATTTATAGGTTAGGAGTATTTTTATCTCATAAATCCCCTTTAATAAAGTCTATATCCCACTCCAATTATCCACTTTTGAAAAGTGGCAAAAATTGGAGTTGGTTGGGTGGTTGGGAAGTTAAGGAAAAATAGTTTCCTTTCCCCTTCTATTTATTCTTTCTCTTGAGTGGAGAATGGGCTTCTCTCTCTTTTATTTTGCTTTACTCTTGTAATTTGGGGCATGACATGGGAGATTTCAATGATAGAGAGGAAAAACCTTGCAAGAAGAAGAGACAGAGCTTGAAGTGGAAGGAGTTGAAGCAAGAGTTGTTAGAGTAATTTTAGGAGCAAGTTCCAAACCAAAATTCGAGGTACCCATGTATGAAGGAAACCTAAATGTTGAAGAGATGATTGATTGGATTAGTGCCATGGATAAATACTTAGATTATGAGAATGTGGATGATGATAAGAAGGTGAAGTTCACAGTAACCAAATTGAAGGGTCATGCATCCCTTTGGTGGGATGGAGTACAAGATAAAAGAGGAAAGCAAAGCAAGCCCAAGATGAAGGGTTGGGACATGATGGTGGCTAAATTGAAAGATAAATTAATGCCCAAATATTATCGACTTAGTCCTTTCAAGAAAGTGAAAAATCTTAGACAAAAATAAATGTCAATAAAGGATTATATAGAAGTGTTTTACAAGTTGACCATTTGAGTTGATCATATTAAAGAAAACCTTGAGAAGGCGGCCTTTATATCTCAATGGATTGAGATTCAATATCCAATATGAAATAAACCTTTTATGCCCAAGAAAAATTGAAGAAGCATATCAGTGTGTTCTCAAGGCAGAGGAAAAACTACCTAGAAAACAAACACAAAATCCAAGGGGTAAAGGTAGAGGTTTTAGAGGTAGAGGACAATAAAGTGGTAAAGGTTAGATACAAATTCATAAAGGAGAGGCCAACAACTCATATCATCAATTATGAGGTAATTCTTCTTTTAGAGGTAGAAGACCTTACCCAAGAGGCAAAAGTAGAGGGTTTTCAGTCAAATGTTTTAAATGTAATAAATATTGTCATAGATCTTATAAGTGTCTAGAGAATCCTACAACAAGTCAAGTGAGTGCACATATTGTTCAAGTTGAAGAGGAGAATGTAGAATCACTTATTCATGAAGATGCAACTAAGGTTGGAGAGTCATTTTTCATGAAAATATTCTTTCTAAATCCTAACAAAGAAATTCAAGAGCCTACTCAAAGAAAGAGATTATGAGGGTCTGAGAATTGAGGATATGAAAAAAAAAGTGTTTTTCATTTGCCCAAAAATGTGAAATTTTTCTTTAATTTTTTACTAGGGTCGGATAAAAAGTACATGTTACCATGATAAGAACTAGAGTGAAATGGATATATGTTTCTAATGAAATCATTATATATATATGATAATAATATATATTATATATTATATTATATTATATATTCTATAATATATATTATATCATTATATTATATAATTCATATATAATATATTTATTTTTTAAATGATTTCATTAGAAATAGATATCACAACATGTACTTTTTACCTGATCCTAGTAAAAATAGTGGAATTTCACATTTTTGAAAAAATGAAAAATGCTTTTTTTTTTGTCATATCACCACTTTTTTGACCTCCATGATCTTGCACTCACCCATAAACAATCTCTTTCTTTGAGCATGAACTTGAATTTCTATAATTCCCAAAACTTTACAACCAAAACAAAACTAAGGACAATATGAAACTTGCAAATTTTGACCACAACCATAAAACTAACTCATATAAGTTTGTTACCAAGCTTACAATTATAGGAGGATACCTAAGGGGGCCAAACCTATTCCTCAGGGGCTCATCTATAATGGCCTTGCTTACATGATGTGCAAAGCTTTGTAGTTCTACAACTAGACTTCCACCATCACACACTTGGTTGGATAACAAAGGGGTATAATCCACTACGTTTAAAAAGATGTCTTAACATCAACTTCAATCACAACCCACTAACACTTATCCACACTATAATAATTGAAATCAAAAGTTTAAGGTCAAATATTATGACTAAACCCATAGATAGGATATCCCAAGAATTCTTCTAAAACAACTAGTTGATGCATACAACCATCATTTACATCCAATATTAACTCCTAAAAGTATACATGGCATATTCCCAATAGAAAATACCATAACTATGTTATTCCACATAACATCACTACTAAAACACAACCCCTTCTTGTACTGAGAGTAAGAAACAAATATTACATTATTTTTCAACAAGTTAAGATTACCAAATTTCATCATGCAAGGATCCTCCCAAAACTATCCTTTAATGTAATCACAGATCCATAATGTCCATATAATGTCTTCATTCATATTATATACTCAAGGATTCCAATAATTAATCAATCCATTCTCGTTATATATATTTTTAAAGGAAATAAATACCAAACTATTTTCTTTTTAATATAACCTATATTTTACAAATGCAAAAAGAATATAATGAATTAAAAAGAAGTCAATAGTTGCAATTGCTATAGTTAGGTATTTGAATATTAAACTATTGGCTGATAATTACTTCACTTGAATATTAATCTCAAATAATGTTAATAAATATTGATCAACAAATTCCATATCTAATGATATGTTTTGATTATATGGGAAAAATAGGTTTTGAAGGGACTTGACACCATTTAAATCAAGTTTTAACAAAATGTTGTTGAACAAAGTAAAGAACAGTTAAAGCACTACCAACAACTATTAGCCAGAAAATAGCTAACAAACAAGAAAACAGGGGAACAACAAAGCTAAAATAGACAAAACACGAGAATTACTTCAGATTTTTTAGAGTATTGACCACCTCAATCTCCTAATTGTAGTGCAAGTTTAACATTTCCATTAATTCCTAGCTTGATTCTTCAAAATACTTCCTCAAACTACCCCTCTCCCTTGTGCATGGGCCTTTAACCTCCTCTTTGACACTCTTCTTACCCTTCCCCTTCATAGTTTGATCCTTCTCATACAACTTTGCAAAGTAGATTTGGTCCTCTCGAAGTTGATTGAATTTATTTAGAAGTACCTATAGAGGAGGGAGACCAATTGCTCAAGGCCCTAGGTCATAGGAGGGTCTAGAACAATCAATTTCCCTGATCTACCTCACGCTAAGGGATTGCTTAAGATAGGTTTGATGTTTAAGGGGGTGAAAAGGAAGGAAAACTAATCTACCTCTTTCCTTCTATCAACTTGAAAGGTTTAGGAAATCAAGTGAGTGGGTTTCCAAAGTCTGGACTGCAACTTAGAAAACTCACTACCAAATGACTAAAGTGCAAGACATAGATGATAGCATGAAACGTTGGAATATCAATGGGGCGTTGGAGTCAATACAAACAAAAAGTGTAAAAAACAACTTGAAAACTAAGGGAACCTACTAACGACATATCGTATGTGATTTAAATGCAATAACAAAAAAAAAGTAACTAAATGACTGAATAGCAAGAATAATACTTTAACTTGATCTAATCTATGAATTGATAAAAAGAGGGTGAGGAAAGCCAACCTTCCTACCCACAAGTTGATATCTTCAAATTCTTCATTCAATGAGCAACCTAGACACACACAAGACAAAAAAATGTTGGGGTTTTGTATAGAGGATTGCTATAGTCAGTCCCTCACTTTGGTGTTTCCACCTCCATGGACAACCAGTATAGCAATGATAGGAGAAATGTGAGAGAGAAAGGTATTGAAATGGAAGTACTATGCAATGTGCTATAAAAAAATATGCTATGAAAAAAATATGATGATGCTAAGTTAATGGAAGATGGAACAATATCACCTTCAATAATGTGCACTCAAGGAAAATGGGAGGAGTGAGCTCACAATCTTGCAAATGTCAACGTTGTTGCAACAACAAAGAGATTGAGTCCAAAAAACACCAACTTTAAGCTTCAATGGAGGAAAGAATGCCTTGAAAATGTTGTGAAGAGAGTGAAGGAGTTTTTCAATTTTTGAATGATCAAGAAGTTTAAGAGCATGAATGGGATAGCAATTTGAAGATGAAATTCAAGCCAAATTAACCATTTGAGGTCGGTCAAGGGCGTAGAAATGTTACACTTAATTACCAATGGAGATTTGTAATGCCTCTACGGATTCCATAGGAAGGAATCCTATCAGAATGACAACATTTAGCATAGATGTCAACGCGTTATGCTAGTGTCCTTGACAATATTCTCCACTAACAAAAAAACAATTCCCAAGTGGATGGGAAGAGAATGAAGGATGTGGAATAGCATCATCAGATTTAATTTATCCAAGGTAGGAGGTGCGTGATGTGGAATTTACAAAGGGTAAAAATTCACTCCATTACATTTTTCCCCCACTTTAGCAAGCATAAGTGTCAGCAAATACATGATAGAGTGAAATATGCGAGATGTATACCTAAACTGTCAAGGAAGAAAACCACAATCAAACACACTTGAATGCACAAGAAGAGGAGATGGCCACACAAGAACTCTATCTTGAGGAGAGTTTTAATAGATGTTCCATAGGCTCTCAAACTTGTCGATGTGTTTTTTATGCACTTCTCAACATAGGCAATGCATAGGTGCATCACCTCTCTTGAAAGACAATCTTCCACAATCAAATTGTTGAACACTATCCCAAGGTCTCTAATGTTAGGTCTTGACAGTGCTTGAAATATCTCAATTGTTTCATGTGAATTTTTGGAATCACAAGGCATACTTATGGATGAGTTACAAAGCGGGGAAGTTGGATCTGCAAATGGAGTTCCTAAGATGGGGAAGTTGTTGTGCATTTGTTGTAGGTTCAAACAATAGTCTTGAACTCTATTTTATCATTGGATTTAGCTCTACAATGTGTAATGAACCTTTCCTAAGATCACTCATTAAAAAAAAAGGAAAAAGGGAAGGGAAGAGAGAAAGTTCCTAGGCCTAAAACTACGAATGAATAGTGATCATGGTGGGTGTTACAATAGAAAAACTCCCTAAACTGGGTTTTGCTTGGCCAAGAGGAACCTACAGTTACACAAAACCAATGCAATCTTCTAAGGACTGTAGATTTTCAAATTTCACATGCACATCATGCACATGCGATTGATCTAAGTTGCAACAATGAAGTAAAGAGCTTAGATTAGCTATGCAAAGTGACTCATCATCAATGAACCACAAAAAGCATGAGCTGGAAATTCATCAAATACTGAAACAACAATCACTATCACCACTTCCATTCAAGAAACTAACACTGAAAATAATAGGGAAGTTGAACCATGCATACATAAAGAGAAAACTCAAAAGGAACACCCATAAATCATGCAATGTTGCTTTCTATTGCTACAGAATGTTTTTACATCAGTTCTCCAACCCTTTACAAATGAGGGGCAAGCCCCTATTTATAGTTTTCCAAAGACCAAATGAATGGCTAGGATTAATTCACAATGAGTGGCCCAAATTTGATTTACATTAGGGTTCCACCTACCCCTCATTATCCGGTAATTTTAAAATACAATTTTGTCTTTTCCCTATTTTGTCACCTAGCGCCCAGGTGTTGTAGCAGTTTTTTCATTTAGTTGATTGCCCTTTTCACTGTAGTTGAAACTGTCTAAAATTTTCCTTCTTACTTGATGTGTTTGTAGTGTTCTTCCATGGATCAAATGAGCTTGTCAATGATTGACATCAATTGATTGGTTGCCCCCGATTCGAGCGACCAACTCCCTTATGCTTTCTTCAAGGCCACCCCCTTGCATTTTTTTCATTAACTTCCTTAGCACATGCCTTCTTCTAACACTGAGCCTGTTGGTGGGTCCTAGGGGAGAGGCAAACATGAAATGAATGGTGATAGGAGGGTGATTCCATAATAGTGGTTTACAATTTTTGGCCAAACTGGACACTGAAATTATTATTTTTAACTAAATCTTCACATTCGGGCACCTATAGTAGCTAAACTGTGAGGAATTTGAAGATGGTGCAAACTAGAGTCTCATCAAATTTTGTATGTAGATTCTAAAAATATTTTTTTCAAAATTTTTGGAATTAAATTGCACTTCTTTTTCCATCTCCTACGAAAATTGATTTTTTTCAGAAAACAACATTTTTAAAAAGTGACGCACACCGTATAACGCATAACTATTTTTCCATGAAAGATAAAATTTAAATTCTTTCAAATTTAGATTTTTAACTCTGATATCTAGTGCTTCCACTTGGTTAGATAGATTTTTATTGAATA